>RCUC01160835.1:0-46788 GCA_003697995.1 Taxidea taxus jeffersonii
CCCTCACTGAAATGGACAGATCATCCAAGCAAAAGATCAACAAGGAAATAAAGGTCTTAAATGACACACTGGACCAGATGGACATCACAGATATATTCAGGACATTCTACCTCAAAGCAACAGAATACACGTTCTTCTCTAGTGCCCATGGAACATTCTCCAGAATAGATCACATCCTGGGTCATAAATCAGGTCTCAACAGGTATCAAAAGATTGGGATCATTCCCTGGATATTTTCAGACCACAATGCTCTGAAGCTAGAAATCAATCACAAGAGGAAATTTGGAAAGAGCACAAATACATGGAAACTCAACAGCATCCTTCTAAAAAATGAATGGGTCAACCAGGAAATTAAAGAAGAATTGAAAAAAACCATGGAAACAAATGATAATGAAAACACAACGGTCCAAAATCTGTGGGACACAGCAAAGGCAGTCCTGAGAGGAAAATGTATAGCGATACAAGCCTATCTCAAGAAACAGGAAAGGTCTCAAATACACAACCTAACCCTACACCTTAAGGAACTCGAGAGAGAACAACAAAGAAAGCCTAAACCCAGCAGGAGAAGAGAAATAATAAAGATCAAAGCAGAAATCAATGAAATAGAAACCAAAAAAAACAATAGAACAAATCAATGAAACTAGGAGCTGGTTCTTTGAAAGAATTAATAAGATTGATAAACCCCTGGCCAGACTTATCCAAAAGAAAAGAGAAAGGACCCAAATAAATAAAATCATGAATGAAAGAGGAGAGATCACAACCAACACCAAAGAAATACAAACAATCATAAGAACATATTATGAACAACTCTATGCCAACAAATTCGACAATCTGGAAGAAATGGATGCTTTCGTAGAGACATATAAACTGCCAAAACTGAACCAGGAAGAAATAGAAAACCTGAATAGGCCCATCACCAGTAAGGAGATTGAAACAGTCATCAAAAATCTCCAAACAAACAAAAGCCCAGGGCCAGATGGCTTCCCAGGGGAATTCTACCAAACATTTCAAGAATAATCAATTCCTATTCTCCTGAAACTGTTCCAAAAAATAGAAATGGAAGGAAAACTTCCAAACTCATTTTATGAGGCCAGCATCACCTTGATCCCCAAACCAGACAAGGATCCCATCAAAAAAGAGAAGTACAGACCAATATCCTTGATGAACACAGATGCGAAAATTCTCACCAAAATACTAGCCAATAGGATCCAACAGTACATTAAAAGGATTATTCACCACGACCAAGTGGGATTTATTCCAGGGCAGCAGGGTTGGTTCAACACCCGCAAATCAATCAATGTGATACAGTACATTAACAAAAGAAAGAACAAGAACCATATGATACTCTCAATAGATGCTGAAAAAGCATTTGACAAAGTGCAACATCCCTTCCTAATCAAAACTCTTCAAAGTGTAGGGATAGAAGGCACATACCTCAATATTACCAAAGCCATCTATGAAAAACCCAGGGCAAGTATCATTCTCAATGGAGAAAAACTGAGAGCTTTTCCGTTAAGGTCAGGAACACGGCAGGGATGTCCGCTATCACCACTGCTATTCAACATAGTACTAGAAGTCCTAGCCTCAGCAATCAGACAACAAAAAGAAATTAAAGGCATCCAAATCGGCAAAGAAGAAGTCAAACTATCGCTCTTTGCAGATGATATGATACTATATGTGGAAAACCCAAAAGGCTCCACTCCAAAACTGCTCGAGCTTGTACAGGAATTCAGTAAAGTGTCAGGATATAAAATCAATGCACAGAAATCAGTTGCATTTCTTTACACCAACAACAAGACAGAAGAAAGAGAAATTAAGGAGTCAATCCCATTTACAATTACACCCAAAACCATACGATACCTAGGAATAAACCTAACCAAGGAAGCAAAGAATCTATACTCAGAGAACTATAAAGTACTCATGAAAGAAACTGAGGAAGACACAAAGAAATGGAAAAATGTTCCATGCTCATGGATTGGAAGAATAAATATTGTGAAAATGTCTATGCTATCTAAAGCTATCTACACATTTAATGAAATGCCTATCAAAATCCCATCCAATTTTTTCAAAGAAATGGAACAAATAATCCTAAAATTTATATGGAACCAGAAAAGACCTCGAATAGCCAAAGGAATATTGAAAAAGAAAACCAAAGTTGGTGGCATCACAATTCCAGACTTCAAGCTCTACTACAAAGCTGTCATCATTAAGACAGTATGGTACTGGCACAAAAACAGACACATAGATCAGTGGAACAAAATAGAGAGCCCAGAAATAGACCCTCAACTCTATGGCCAACTAATATTCGATAAAACAGGAAAGAACATCCAATGGAAAAAAGACAGCTTCTTCAATAAATGGTGCTGGGAAAATTGGACAGCCACATTCAGAAAAATGAAATTGGACCATTTCCTTACACCACACACGAAAATAGACTCGAAATGGATGAAGGACCTCAACGTGAGAAAGGAATCCATCAAAATCCTTGAGGAGAACACAGGCAGCAACCTCTTCGACCTCAGCCGCAGCAACTTCTTCCTAGGAACAACGCCAAAGGCAAGGGAAGCAAGGGAAAAAATGAACTACTGGGACTTCATCAAGATCAAAAGCTTTTGCACAGCAAAGGAAACAGTCAACAAAACCAAAAGACAACTGACAGAGTGGGAAAAGATATTTGCAAATGACATATCAGATAAAGGGCTAGTATCCAAAAATCTACAAAGAGCTTAGCAAACTCAGCACCCAAAGAACAAATAATCCAATCAAGAAATGCGCAGAGGACATGAACAGACATTTCTGCAAAGAAGACATCCAGATGGCCAACAGACATGTGAAAAAGTGCTCCACATCACTGGGCATCAGGGAAATACAAATCAAAGCCACAATGAGATACCACCTCACACCAGTCAGAATGGCTAAAATGAACAAGTCAGGAAATGACAGATGCTGGCGAGGATGTGGAGAAAGGGGAACCCTCCTACACTGTTGGTGGGAATGCAAGCTGGTGCAACCACTCTGGAAAACAGCATGGAGGTTCCTCAAAAAATTGAAAATAGAGCTACCTTATGACCCAGCAATTGCACTACTGGGTATTTACCCTAAAGATACAAACGTAGTGATCCAAAGGGGCACGTGTACCTGAATATTTATAGCAGCAATGTCCACAATAGCCAAGTTATGGAAAGAACCTAGATGTCCATCAACAGATGAATGGGTAAAGAAGATGTGGTATATATATACAATGGAATACTATGTAGCCATCAAAAGAAATGAAATCTTACCATTTGTGACGACATGGATGGAACTAGAGCGTATTATGCTTAGCAAAATAAGTCAACTGGAGAAAGACAACTATCACATGATCTCCCTGATATGAGGAAGTGGAGATGCAATGGGGGTGGGAGTTAAGGTGGTAGGAAAAGTAAAAATGAAACAAGATGGGATCGGGAGGGAGACAAACCAAAAGAGACTCTTAATGTCATAAAACAAACTGAGCAGGGTGGGGAGGAGAGGGGTTGGGAGAGGGTGGTGGGGTTACATTATATGTTTAAATAAAGCTTAAATAAAAATAAATAAATAAATAAATAAAAGAAAATCCCAAAGAATCAATAACAAAAAATTTTCTAGAATAAGCAGTTGTAGCAAGGTTATAGGATATAAGATTAATATATAAAAATCAATTACTTTCTGATATGCTAGCAATGAACAAATGGAATTTGCAACTAAAACGTAACATCATTTACATAAGTACAATGACATAAAAAGTTACAAACTTAGGTGTAAATCTAGCAAAATAGGTATAAGACATATATGAGGAAAATTACAAATTTCAGATAAAAAAATAAAAAAGTAGATATTCCATGTTCATGGATAAGAGGACTCAATGTTCTCAAAATGTTAGTTTTCCCAATTTGATCTACATATTCATTGCAATCCCAATCAAAATCTCAGTTATTTAATGGATACTTACTATAACTAATTATAAAGTTTATGCCAAAATGTAATAGACATGAATTGCTAAAACATATTGAAAAAGGACAAAGTCAGAGTACTGGCACCACCCAATTTAAGATACTGTGAAGTTACAGTAATCAAGAGAGTGTAATAGTGATAAAGAAATAAACACATAGATCAGTGGAATAACAAATAATCTAGAAATATACTCCCACAAATATACTCACTGATCTTTGACAAAACAGCAAAGACAGTGCAGTGAAGAAGAGTCTTTTCAACAGTTGGTACTAGAATTAATAGCCATCCACATGCTTTAAAAAAAACATCTAGATCTTAAATTGCTCACAGAAATTAACTCAAGATGGATCATAGCCTTATAAAGAAAATAAACAAGTATAAAACTTCTAGGAATTAACAAAGGAAAAAATCTAGGTGATCTTGGGGTTGGCGAGGACTTTTTTTTTTAATACAACAACAAAAGCATGATCCATGACTTAAAAAATGATAAAATGAAATTTGTTAAAATTAAAACTTCTGCTCTATAAAAGACAGTATTAAAAAAAAGTAGAAAAGCAAGCCAAAGACTAAGATAAGTATGTGATAAAACACAGTTATCCAAAATATATAAGAACTCTTAAAACTCAACAATAAGAAAACAATCCAATTACAAAGTGAGCTACGGATCTGAATAAACATTTCTGCAATGAACACATACAGGTGGCACATAAGCATATTAAAAAATGCTCAACATCATATGTCATGAGGGAATTGCAAGTTAAACCAGCAATGAGAGATCATTGCATATCTAATAGAATGATTAAAACCCCAAATACTAACAACAGTAATTGTGACAGAAACTCTCATTCACTGCTGGTAGAAATGCAAATTGGTATAGCCACTTTCGCAGACTAATTGGCAGTTTCTTACAAAGATAAACATAGTGTTGCCATGTGATCCAACAATCAAACACCTTGGTATTTACCAAAATAAGCTGAAAAATTATGCCCAAAAAGTGGCATGATAATTATAAAACTGAGAACAAAATCAAGAAGGAAGGCTTCATAATACTGGATTTCACAAGGATTACCTGGTTGTAACACCAAAAGCACAGGAAGCGAAAGAAAGAAAGAGAGAGGGAGAGAAAGAAAGAAAGAATAAAGTGGATAACATCAAAAATTTAAACTTCTCTGCAAAGGAAACAACACAGTAAAAAGATGACCTATGGAATTAATGAAAGTATGCAAATCATATCTGATAAGGAATATTGAAATGATAAAGAACTCCCCCCCACACACACACAATCTAGAAATGCTAGAGCTGAAGAATACAATAAACAAAATTTAAAAATGCAAGAGAAAGCAACAGCAGCAGACTTGATCAAGAAGAAACAATCTGTAAAGTAGGAAGCTGATCATTTGAAGTTACCCAGCCAGAAGAGAACAAAGAAAAATGAAAAATAGTGAAAAAAAACCTTTGTGAGCTATAAGATATAATTTATGCATTATTGGACTACAAAGGGAGAAGAAAGGCAAAAAAAATTTATGAAATAATGGCTGAGTACTTCCCATACCTAGAGAAAGATTTGGACTTTCAAGTTCAAGTAGCCCCTAGGGACTCAAAAAAATTTCAACTCAAAAAGATCTTCTGTAAAAAAGTTATAATAAAACTGTACAAATCAGAGACAGAATTTTAAAAGAAGAAAGTGAAAAAAAACTGCTCACATTCAAGGGAAACTTCATAAAACTGTCAGTGGATTTCAGAAGAAACCAGGCAAGTTCTGGAAAGAGTGGGATGATATATCCAAAGTGCTGAAAGAAAAAACTGCCAAATAAGAATACATTACCTAGAAAAGTTGCCCTTTAGAAATGGAGATAAACACTTTACCTGACCAATAAGAACCGACAAATTCATCACCACCAGACTTGTCTTACAAGAAATGCTGAAAGGAATTCATCAGGCTGAAATTTAAGGAAACTGATTAGTAATATGGAAACATATGAAAATATAAAACACACTGATAGAGGTAACTATAAAGTCAAAATCAGAAAATTTTAATACTAGATTAGAGTGGTAGTTAATCACTTAACTCTAGTATAAAGGTTAAAGGAAAAAATATTTTAAAAGTAACTATAGTTGCAATAAATTTTTAATGGATATACAATTTTTAAAAAGATGTAAACTGTGACATCAACATAAAATCGGGGAGGTAGAATGAAAGGGTGGAGTTTTAGTATGCAATTCAAATTAAGTTGCTATCAGTTTAATATAGACTGTTAATCTATAAGCTGTTTTATGTAAGCCTCATGATGACCATAAAGCAAAAACCTACTTCGATACTCAAAAGATAAAGAGAAGGAAATCAAAGCATATGACTGTCGGAAATCATTAATTAATAAAGGAATACAAGAGAGAAAGAAAGGAACAAAGAACTATGTAATAGCAAGAACACAACTAATAAAATGGTACTAGTGGCTCTTATCCATCAATAACTACTTTATATGTAAATGGATTGAATTCTCCAATGAAAGGGCATAAAGTGGTTGAATGAGGAAAAAAAAAAAAAAAAAAACACCAGAAACACAGAACTGAATTATATGCTGCCTATAAGTGACTCACTTTAGTTGTAAAGGACACACATAGGATGAAAGGAAAGGAAAGGAAAAAGATCTTCCACTCAAAAGGAAAGACAAGAGGAGGACCTATACTTATTTCAGACAAATTAGACTTTTAAGACAAAAACAGAAATAAGAGAAAAAGATTATATAATAATAAAAGGATAAATTAATCAAGAGGATATAACAATTGTCAATAAATATAGAACAACACTTGGAGCAGCTACATACATTTAAGCAAATATCAGCAGATCTGAAAGAGAAAACAGATAACACAATAGTAGGGAATATCAATATCCCATTCTCAAAACTGGATATATCATCCAGGCAAAAAAAATTAATATAGAAAAACTAGACTGGAGCCATACTTCAGACCAAATGGACCTAATAGACACATACAAAACACTCCACCCAATAGGAGAATGCACATTCTTCTCAACTGCACATGACGTATCATATGTTAGGACATATCATATGTTAGGAAACAAAATAATCTTAATAAATTTAAGAAGACTGAAATTATACCAAGTATCTTTTCCAACCACAGTGATATGAAACTAGAAATCAGTAACAAAAGAAAAACTGGAAAATTCACAAATACGTGGAAATTAAATATATTTTGAAGAAGAAATCAAAATGGGAGAGAAGAAATGATGCAAGAAGAAATCAAAAGGGAAATCAAAATATACCTCTAAACGAATGAAAATGGAAACACAACATACCAAAATTTTTTGGGAGCAGCAAAATAGTTCAAAGAGGAGACTCTGTAGTAATAAATGCCTACATTACGGAAACGAGAAATCTCACACGAACAACCTCACTTGACATCTCAAATGACTAGAAACAAACACACTAAGAACAAAATTAGCAGAATAAAGGAAATAAAAAAGATAAAAAAGATCAATAAAATGAAGAGCTGTTTTTTTTTAAGATAAAACAGACCACCTTCATAAAGACTGAGGAAGAAAAAGAGAAAATGCTTAATAAAATTAGGAATGAAAGAAAAGACACCACAACTGATGAAATACAAAAGATCATAAGAGACTATTATGAACAACTACAATAATGAACAACTATGCATCCATAATTTAGATACTATAGAAAGTGGATAAATTCCTAGGAACATCCATCCTATCAATACTAAATCATGAAGAAACAGAAAATCTGAACAAAATAATAAGAACAATGAATCAGTAATCAAAACTTCCCAACAAAGAAAATCCCAGAACCAAATGGCTTCACAGATGAATTCTACCCAACTTTTAAAGAATTAATGCCACTCCTGCTAACCTCTCCCAAAAAACTGAAAAAGAAGACATTGCCCAACTCATTTTACAAGCCCAGCATTACTGATACCAAAGTCAGATAAGGACATTACAGGAAAAGAAAATGAAGGCCAATCTCCCTGATTTATATAGATAGAAAAAATTCCCAACAAAATATTAGTAAACTGAGTTCAATAGCACACTAAATGGATCCAATACTACCAGATGGCATTTATGAATCACCAGGTGGCAAATGAATCAATGTGGTATGCCATATTTACAGAATGAAATAAAATCATAATCATCTCAACAGATACAGAAAGCACATTTAATAAAATTCAATGTTCTAGGATATTCTGTTGTGATTAAAAAAAAACTCTCAAAAAATTGAATATAGAAGAAACTTACCTCAACATAATAAAGTCCGTATGTAAGAAGCCCACAGCTAGTACCATACTTGATGGTGAATGGTTGAAAGCTTTTCTTCTAAGATCAGGAACAAGACAAGTATGCTCACTGTCACTACTCCCCTTAAACATAGTACTGGAGGGCACCTGCGTGGTTCAGTGGGTTAAGTGTCTGCCTTTGGCTCAGATCATGATCTCAGAGTCCTAGGTTGGAGCCCCACATCTGGCTCCCTGATGGAGA
Source organism: Taxidea taxus jeffersonii (assembly GCA_003697995.1). Taxonomy (NCBI): domain Eukaryota; kingdom Metazoa; phylum Chordata; class Mammalia; order Carnivora; family Mustelidae; genus Taxidea; species Taxidea taxus. The sequence goes on from RCUC01160835.1 coordinate 8,480, forward strand.
CTCCCAGGAGGGAGTCTGCTTCTCCCTCTTCCTCTGCCCCTCCCCTACGCATGGGCTCTCATTCCCACTCTCTCTCTTTTTCTATCTTTCTAAAGAAATAAATAAAATCATTAAAATAAACAAATATAGTACTGGAAGTCTTAGCCAGAGAAATTAGGCAAGCAAAAAAGAAATAAAAGCTTCAAAATCAGAAACAAAGAAGTAAAACTTTCTCTTTTTGCAGAGGATATGATCTTACATATAGAAAATCCTAGAATTTTTTTAATTTTGAATTTTAGAAATAAAAATGAATGAGCAAAGGACTTGAAGAGACATTTTTTCAAAGATGATATACGAATGGCCAATAAGCATGGGATAGGATGTTCAACATTACTAATCATTAGAGAAAAGCAAAACCACAAAGAAATATCACCTCATACTCATTAAGATGTCTACTCTCAAACAAACAGAAAAATAACCAATGTTGATCATATGATGTGGAGAGATCAGAATCTTTATACACTGTTGGTGGGAATGTAAAATGGTGCGGCTACTATGAAAAACATCATTTGGTTCCTTAAAAACTTAAAAATAGAATTATCACATGAAACAGTAATTCCACTTATGGATTTATATCCAAAACAACTGAAAGCAAAATCCTGAAGAAATATTTGCACACTCATGTTCATAACAACACTATTATCACAATAGCCAAGAGGTAGAAGCAACCCAAGTAACCATCAACAGATGAGCAAATAAAGAACATATGTATACCTACAATGGAATATTATTCAGCCTTAAAAAGGAAAGAAAGTCTGACATGTGCTACAACATGAATAAACCCTAAGGACATTATATTAAATAAGCTAGTCACACCAAAGGAAATACTATATGATTCCATTTACATGAAATACCTTGAGTAGCCAAATTCATAAAAAACAGAAATTAGAATATTAATTGCCAGGGGTAAGGGGAAATGGGAAATTATCGTTTAACAGGTATAGAATTTCAGTTTTTCAAGATGAAAAATTTTTGGAGAGGTTTGCTTAACAATATGAATACACTGAACATTACTGAACAGCACACTTAGAAATGGTTAGGATGCTAAGTTTTATGTTACACATTTACCACAATAAAAAAAAACTTCAAATCTGTACACAGATGTTAACATATTTATTCACAAATGCTAACAAGTGGCAGCAACCAAGATGCCCTTCAATAGGTGAATAGATAAACTGTGATAATAATCCATGCAGTGGAATATTTCTCAGCAATAAAAAGATAGAAGTTATCTGTACAGCACATGAAAAAGAATGAAACTGGAAGCTTACACCATACACAAGAAAATTAACTCAAAATCAGTTAAAGACTTGAACATAAGACCTGAAGTCATAAAACTCCCAGCAGAAAACAAGCAGTAAAATCCTTGACATCAGTCTTGGCAATGTTTTATTTTGGATCTGATTCCAAAAGCAAAAATAAATGAGTGGGACTATGTCAAACTAAAATGATTTTGCACAGGAAATCATCAACAAAATGAAGGCAAGCTACTAAGGGAGAGAAAATATTTACAAATCATATTTGGTAAGGAGTTAATAATAAAAAACTCACAACTCAATAGCCAAAGAACTAACAATCTGATTTTTAAAATGAGCAGAGGACCTGAATAGACATTTTTCCAAAGAAAACATATAGTCAACACACATGAAAAGATGCTCAACACCACTAATTATGGTGCAATGCAAATCCAAACCTCAATATGATATCACCTCATACCTGTTAGAATAGCTATTATCAAAAAGAAGAAGACAACGATGACGACAGCGACGACGGTGAAGTAGTAGTAGTAGTAGTATTGGTGAGGATGTAGAGAAAAGGGAACCCTCTGCACTATCAGTGAGAATATAAATTGGTGCAGCCACAGTGGAAAACAGTGTGGAGGCTCTTCAGAAAAATAGAGAATACCATATGATACAGCAATTCCACTATGGATGGAAGAAAATTAAAACACTAATTCCAAAAGATCTATACACCCCCAGGTTCATCACAGCATTACTTATAATAGCCAAGATATGGAAACAAACGAAGTGTCCATCAATGGATGACTATATAAAGAAGCAAAATAGATCTCTCTCTCTCTTCCTCCCCTCTCCCACTCTCCACACCTCTCCATTCCCCTCTTCTCTTTTTCCTTTCCCTTTTCCCCTTTTTCTCCCCCCCCCCAAGAAATAGTATTTACCCATTAAAAAAGAATGAAATCTTGCCATTTGTGAAAACATGGATGGACCTCAGTGGCATTATGCTAAGTAAAGTAAGTCAGAGGAAAGCAATATTTTATGATCTCACTGACACATGGATCTTAAAAACAAGCTCAGATATAGAGAACAAGCTGGTGGTAAGGGGTAGGCAAAATGGGTGAAGGCAAAAGGTACAAACTTCCAGTTTATAATTAAATAAGTCACAGGGGGATGTAATATACAGCAATGGTGACTATTGTTAATAATATTGTACAGCATATCTGAAAGTTGCTGAAAAGAGTAGATCTTAAAAGTCTTTACCACAAGAAAACATTTTGTAAATATGTAATGAATGGATGTTAACTGGACTTATTGCGGTGATCATTTCACAATATATACAAGTATCAAATCATTATGTTCTACACTTGAAATTAACATGGCAATTATACCTGAATTTTTAAAAAAAAGGGAGGGGCACCTGGGTGGCTCAGTGGGTTAAGCCTTTGGCTCAGGTCATGATCCCAGGATCCTGGGATCGAGCCCCGCATCGGGCTCTCTGCTCAGTGGGAAGCCTGCATCCTCCTCTCTCTCTGCCTGCCTCTCTGCCTACTTGTGATTTCTGTCTGCCAAATAAATAAATAAAATCTTTTTTAAAAAAAAGGAAATGAGTTACCAAGTAATGAAACAATATGAAGGGACCTTAAATGCATACTGCCAAGTGAAAGAAGCCAGTTTTCAAAGGCAATTTACAGTCTCATTCCAAATATGACATTCTGGAAAAGGCAAAACAAAGAAACAATAAAGAGATCGGTAAGTGCCAGTCATTGGGGAAGGAACACAGAGGCAGCATAAGTAGGTGAAGCTCGGGGAGCAGTGAAATATAAGTATGTTAATAATATACACTAATGTGGGACGCCTGGGTGGCTCAGAGGGTTAAGCCTCTGCCTTCGGCTCGGGTCATGATCTCAGGGTCCTGGGATCGAGTCCCACATCGGGTTCTCTGCTCAGCAGGGAGCCTGCTTCCCCCTCTCTTTCTCTGCCTGCCTCTCTGCCTACTTGTGATCTCTGTCAAATAAATAAATAAAATCTTTTTAAAAATAATAATAATATACACTAATGTAAGATGTAAATAATATGGGAAAATGTATGCACTGGGATATGTGCAATGGGCTATTGGAAAATGTACTCTTTACTCTATTTTCCTGTAAACCAAAACTGCTCTAGAAAATAAACTCTGTTATTTTTTTTAAAGATACCTGTTCTTTTATCTATTATTAGATTGTTCTTTCTACTACAAATGCTGCAACACTTAAAAACTACCTCTGAATTTATCATAGCATCTCTTTAGCTGGTATTTCATTCATTCACTAATTCATCCATTCATTCATTCATTCATTCATTCAATGTTTGAATATTTATAGTGTTTATAGACGGATGTGCACCCATAGTTTTAAAAATACAGCCTCTATGTCATTTGACTTTCTTTTAAAAATGCTTTATTATTTTCATATTTAGAGACTATGAATCATCTGTTGCACAATCTTAGTACCTTAAATTAATTATAGGGGCTTCTCTAATGGAAGCTCCCAGAGTTATTTTTATAAGTAAAAATGAGGATGTCAGTCTCCAGACTATGTTCAAATTGGATACACCCAAATTTAATTTGCTACTTCTTTTCACTGACAAATTATTCAACTAACTTGCTTTATCAATTGATATGACTGGCTATTATACTACATATTGTACTACACTAGAGTGAGCAGCATCTAAAATCTGTTCTTGGCATACAGGATAATTTTATTAAAGTTTTCAATATCTCTTGAATTAATATTTTCCAGATACATGGAAAATATTACAAAAGGTATAATTCACTGAAAACCTGAATGTAATTATGGGATTATGGGACTTTTGAGGTTTTATCTTTGTAATAAATATTTTTATAACAATATTCAAAGACAGAAGATACAGTTTCCACTCTTAAGGACTCTGTTAAGAACCTTACAGTTAGTTTATAAAGAAACAGATATAATCATTTAGAAAAAAAGGAAAACTGGAAACAAATGATTCAGTGCAAAACTATTTTTAAAATTCAAAACATTATATAGGATTCATTGCTAAACAAATGGCTTAGATAAGTAATACAGAAATTCTGAGGGCAATAAAACAATAGCAGGGACGCCTGGGTGGCTCAGTTGGTTAAGCGGCTGCCTTCGGCTCAGGTCATGATCCCAGCGTCCTGGGATCGAGTCCCACATCGGGCTCCTTGCTTGGCAGGGAGCCTGCTTCTCCCTCTGCCTCTCGGCTCTCTCTCTCTCTAACAAATAAATAAATAAAATATTTAATAAAAAAATTAATAATAAAAAAATAAAACAATAGCAGCAACAACCTTGCATGCAAGAATGGGCCAGCTTCATGAAAGAGAAATTATAGGAGTTAGATATTAAAGAGGCATAAGCAAAAAGTGAAAAAGCCATGTTGAACAGTACCTACGCCTTATTAGAGTAGTTGATATCAGCTGAATGACTGGAATCAAAACCAGCACAGGGAAAAACTAAAGATCTTGAACTCCAAGCTAATGAGTTTCTATATTAACTATGGGCAATGTAAGGCACTGACGATTTTTTAGGGAAAAGCAGTATGGTGAAGTAAACACTTGCATACAGTTCATATTTGATCAAGGAAGTAGTAGGTAGACTAGAAAAACAGTTAATTAGCTATGAGAAAAAGGATTATGAGGGTGATAAGTGACTGAATTGGGAGGAAGACAGTGGAAAATGGAAAGCATACAAAAGCCACCACATATCCCCAAAAAAGAAAAGAAAAATTGGAACGAGATAAAGTAGGTAGAGTCAAAGGTGAATCTAAGTTTCTGAACTACTGAATAATAAGATAAAAACTGGTTTCTAAAAAAATTATAAGCTTGGACTATAGACCTTAGGTAGAAATATACATTGGATACTTTGATAATAATGCAATTAGGACTCAATTGTAATATTAAAACTAAAGAAAAATACTCTAATTAGTTTCACAGAAGTGATATTTGAAGCCCTGAATATAGATGCTATTCTCTAAAGAAAAAGCTGTTGTTAGCAAGACAGAAATAGAAAACCAACTGAAATTTGGAGAACCTATTTTTATGGCACAGATAAATAAATGGACACCCATATAAACACACACACACACACACACACACACACACACACATGAGAAACAGTCAAAGAGAAAAGTAAAAACCCATCATGGGAACTAAGTTTTGTTGCCTCTCCCATATTTTCAAGAAAATCTTTCCTATAATCTGTATTTATTTCTAAAAACTTCAAAATCCTATAACCAACACACACACACACAAATTTTAAGTAGGCACCATGCTGGGCATGGGCTCGAACTCACAATCCTGAGATCAAGACCTGAAATGACATCAAGCATTGAACATTTGATGGACTATGCCACCCAGGCAACCCAAGCCAGAACAAAATATTTTTAGAACAATTCTTTCTCAAAAAATATAAGACCACAAGAGACAATCAATGTCACTTGCACCTTACTATTCATTAGTATATTATTCGCTATTGATACATTATTCAGTAATAAACTAAAATGAAAATAATGATGATTTGAACCAAAAATCATACTGAGTTAATTCCACTGAAGTCTACACAAATGCACTTACCACAATTTCTTAAGGAGGTCAGTTCCTTTCTAAAAATCATGATGACAGAGATGAGAGATTAGAGTCCAGAGTTTCATGTCCTAATGAGGACTTACCTAGTAGAAAGAGACTGCACACAGGGGAAGATAGGTAAGATAATACAGCCTAATAATTTAGAATTTCCACCCATATAATTGAGGGTTTTCATTCATTCATCAGTGCATCCATTCATTTATTTCTTGAATTATTGAGTAGGTATTATGTGTCAGGCATTAAGAATACAAGTATGAGTCAGACATATTCCTGCTACCCAGGGAAGTACTGTCCTTAACCAAAGCGCACGTGACTATTAGGTAAGGCAAAGTGGAAATGTCTTATTTCTGTGAGGACATGTAATTTGCAAATCAGTCAAAACAGAAGGTGGCATTACTGAAAGAATTCAAGTCCATCTGCACCTCACTCTAAAGATTCTACAAAAAGACCTTTATAGCATGAATAAGTAGCTATACTTGCTCCTTTCTCATTTCTTCTAATCTATCCTTGGTAGTTTAATTTGGTCCAGTTTGAGAGTCAGTCACCCTAATTTCATCTATGTACTAGTTTGTTTCAAGAAATAGAGCAAAAGGATTATACATTAATATTCCCTTAAAGTTAAACAGAATTGGGTATGGTTTGAAATCAATATCTTAACAACTTTGATAATAAACTCCCAGCAATGCGCAAAACATCAAGGTCTGCAGAATTCAAGAGTTAAAATCCCACAATGACCCTTAGGGAGAAATTACCTTGACTATTGCAAAGCAATTTCACTTATTCCCGTCAGAAACTGTGTTTTAGACATTGTCTCTCAGTGGCTGGCAATCAGCACCTCCAGCAATCATATAATAACCAATTTTCAAAAGAAAAAGTTTCAAGAAAGCAGAAATTATGCAAAGGTTAATTTCAACTTAATGACTTTTACCTCACTACATGGATGTTAGAAAGCAATCTAAAATACAAAAAATAAATAGTGCGTATAAATAAACTGGATTCTAAATGCAACTTTTAAAAATGTGTGGAGTAAATTTTCAGTGATTATACTTATAATTTACCTTGCCATTGATGACGGAAATTTAATGGGAACTCAAAACTGGATTAACAGATTATATAGATAAGAAATGTCACTTTCAGGGGCACCTGGGTGGCTCAGTGGGTTAAAGCCGCTGCCTTCGGCTCGGGTCATGATCCCGGGGTCGTGGGATCGAGCCCCGCGTCGGGCTCTCTGCTCTGCGGACAGCCTGCTTCCTCCTCTCTCTCTGCCTCTCTGCCTACTTGTGATTTCTGTCTATCAAATAGATAAATGAAATCTTTAAAAAAAAAAAAAAAGAAAGAAATGTCACTTTCAGTATACAAGAATCAATTCTTATTCAGGTTATTAAGTTAATAACCTGGAGGAAATACATACAGATAATGGGTTAGAAATTGTAGTATTCCACAGTTAAGCAATATTGCAAATAAAAATTGCATCTGAGAAAGTCAGAATAAGAAGCCAAGGGGGAATACATTTCTTAAAATACTGTTTCTCTATTTCATTTCGGAAATGGATCTAAAAGAAGTAGTGAGACATAGCCAACACATAGATATGTGCCACACCTGCACTTTTTCAAGTAAGTTGAGGAGGATTCCTGGTTATATGTGAAAAAACAACCATTTCTTAAATGTATTTTTTCAGAAAGATAATTGTAACTATGACAATTGTAACTAGGCACGGTGAATTTTTTTTTTTTTTTTTTGGTCAGATAGAGAGCGCAGGAGCAAGCACAGGCAGACAGAGTGGCAGGCAGAGGCAGAGGGAGAAGCAGGCTCACCGCCGAGCAAGGAGCCCGATGTGGGACTCGATCCCAGGATGCTGGGATCATGACCTGAGCCGAAGGCAGCCGTTTAACCAACTGAGCCACCCAGGCGTCCCAGCACAGTGATTTTAAATTTATAATTAAAATGTTGAAATGTTAAAAATGATAGAGAACTTTTATAGGCTGCAGGTTAATAACAAATTAATTCTGCTTGTTTTGAGAAAAGGGTACCATGGATTTAAAAAGCTTTCTAAAATGAGCTTAACTACAACAAAAAATTTAATAAAATTGGTGAACAGATTACTAAAGAGGCTATGGAATCTCCTCTCAAGATTAATAAAGTCAGGAACACATCTATCTTGACTTGTTTAAATGAAGCCAGATTGAAGGCTTAAGGTTGAATTAGGTGAAAGCAAATAATCTCTTGTCATCAGTCATGTCTGTGGACTCCCTAGCCAACGACATCAAAAAGACAAAAAAGTAAAGTTTTAAAATGTATAACATTGCTTATATCATAGATAATCAACTTGTTATTAAGGGAAGATATATTTAATTGTAAAGAAAGAGTAAAATATAAGACATAAAAGTTAGAAACTGCAGGGGCGCCTGGGTGGCTCAGTGGGTTAAAGCCTCTGCCTTCAGCTCAGGTCATGTTTCCGGAATCCTAGGATCAAGCCCTGCACCGGGCTCTCTGCCTGGCAGGGAGCCTGCTTCCGCCTTTCTCTGCCTGCCTCTCTGCCTACTTGTGATCTCTGTCTGTCAAATAAATAAATAAATAAAATCTTTTTTAAAGAGTTAGAAACTGCAGTAGAGATTTTTAAAGACACTTGAAGAAGCTGAGCCAATTACTTTCTTCAATTTCAAATGTTATTAAAGAAATGTTTATAATAATAAATGCTATATATATTAAAGACCTAAATATAAATATATAATAAATATTTTACAGTTTTTCTGGTTAAGGAATGAATCTTACTACAATTTTCAAGTCAAAATAATGTCTTCCCATTCTAACTTAAATTAACAGATATATCAACTATGAAACACAGGCCAAGAGACTTCCCTGATGCTCTCAATACCGTTCCCAGAGTTTTCCTATCTACCCAGAGTTGGGTCCTGGGGAGACGCAAAGAAAAAAAGCACTTAGTTTTCATCTTTAAAAAACTGGGGAAGACTGACCTATAAACAAGGAATTTAACAACCTTAATAAATGCTAAAATGGAGATTTGTTACATAGTGCTTCCAAAGATTGAAATAAGTTATTATATAGGCTTATGGTCTACAGGAGAATGAACAGCTCCATACAGTGAAAGGAATGTGAGGCCAATCTCCCAAGGAAAGCTTCAGCAGATCTTGCTGATAAAATTTTAAAAGGTAATGCTAAATTACACACTAAACTTCTCCTGACAAGTTCCATTTTCAGTGCCCGTGAAATTTCCATTTGTTGCTGGTCTTCTCATCTTATATAAAGTTCTCATCCCACAACAAAAGCTGGCCAGTATACTCATCAGGCATAATGAGAACAGGACCTATGCAATGTTTCAAGTCAATAATGATGAAATTAATCCAAAAATCAGACACAACGAAGTCATCCACACCATGAGGAATGAAAAAGAGCCATTTATCTTAAAGGCTTTTTAAGTATTTAGCAGACCTCATCTCTTAGGAAATAAGGTAGAGGTGTCTGGATGGCTCAGTTGGTTCGGCATCTGCCTTTGGCTCATGTGGTGATCCCAGGGTGGTGGGATCAGCCCCCAGTTTAGCTCCCTGCTCAGCTTGGAGTCTGGTTCTCCCTTTCTCTCTCTGCCCCTCCGCCCCCCACTTGTGTGAGCATGCTCTCTCTCTCTCAAATAAATAAATATGTTTAAAAAAGAAAAGAAATAAGGTAGCATTAGTTCAAAGTCTTCAAAAATAAGCCTGTCTTTTCTTCTTAATACTTGTGCATTTAAAATATTCCTATTGCATTTTAGTATTCTTCACAGAGCAGCAGACAAATCATTTCTCCAAACTGGCAAAGAGTGTTGAAATAAAATTTAAAACAAAAGCCAGGAAAAAATAAAAATAAAAAAGGGGAAAAATTATCTTCCTTTTGCTATGTATATATATATATGTGTGTATATATATATATATATACACACACACTTTATTAAAATATTAGCTTCTCTTTATGTGAACCAGATATACAAGTAACTAATACACATTAGAACTAAAATTTTGTGGAATTTTTTTAATGGCATAATGAACGCCTTCTTATCAAGGACCTATTTTCTCTCACTTTAATAAATTTATTTTAACCTTTGTCAATTACAGAATATATATATATATACTAAATTTTTACTGAAAATTTTTTATTATTTTCCAGATAATTATTTTCAGTTTGATACATCTAGTAACAACATGCTGAGGCATTTTGTATTCTTTCCTTTGAGTATCAATATAAAATGAAATATGATCTGTTCCTATTAGTATCTGCACATAGATTAAGTATAATAATCTTAATATGCCCGTGGAACCAGACAGCCACTATTCCCACACTGATTCCCACACTGACCACAAAATAGCTGAAACTTTGGATATGACATCTTCCCCTCTCAACATTTCCAAATGGACTTTTCTTTTCCTCTTTCTTTACACTTTTGAACACTCTTATTTTGTTTAATTGTGCTAAACCTAGGGTTATGTGCCATCCACTAGGAAGATTCTTCTACTGGCTTTTTCTGTCCAAAGACTGTACTCCCACCATTGTTTTCATTTCTCACCCAAAAAGTCTGTTTTCCTTTCTAGCAATCATACCCTTAATGAAAAATTCACTGAATTCACCCATCCTCCTCCTGTTATTCCTAGAACTTTCTTCTCAAACATTGTGTAGGCACCCAGAGAAGCCATATTACTGACATCTATAATTATGATTACTGACATCTATAATTATGTCTATAGTTACCCATTCAGCCCAATTTCAATTTATGATCAAAGCAAATTAAGTTATTTAATTATAAAAGGGTTGTCAATATAGAATGGAAAATTAGTGCAAGCATACAATGATGGAAAATGCTCATCAACAGGTATAAATGAAAAACAACAGACAACAAACACAATGACAAATGACATTATGATGGGGTCCATGAAAATATTTTACCAATAGAAACACAAGAGTTATCAAAATTATGTATCCAGAAGCCATAATACAAGTATCAGTACCTAGACTAATTGAAAATAAATAATAAAATAAACCTAGAGAAGACAAAATGAAACAATGAAAAAAGATTTAATTGTGGTTGATGGATTTAATTTACCCAAAGCATTAAGAAAAATGTCATTTTGTTGTCAAATGTAACAAAATTAATTGTGCTAACAGAATGATAAATTCTGCTAATAGACTAGAAACTTTGTTTTGTTGATTGGTTCAACAACAACAACAACAACAAAAAACTACATGGGGCTTAAAAAAAAACAAACACAGTTCCATTCAGCCAAAACATCTCTGAAACATGGAGAAACATACAGTAAGCATGTAGCCTAGCAAACGAAGGGCTTGAACTAATCAAGAAGTTAAGATAAAGAAAGCAAAGCCAATTAACCAGCTTAAGCATAAACTGATTATAAAACTACTATTCAAGATATTTAAATTTTTTAGTTTGGAATCAGCTTTGGAGATACTTTTAGGTAAATACCATATAATTAGACCATGTTTTGGTTGTTCTTTCAGAAATAATTATCATAAAATGGGTTAAAATTTTGCTAAAAACCTGGAGAATCCATATCAAAATACAATACTTAGAAAACATTTTTCCTAGGAAGCAGCTAAGATCAGAGGTGTAAGGCATACTTTCATGGCTGAGTCTATGACAACAATGTATTCCTTCCACTATTTCCTACCCAGCACTTTCAAAGCCAAACTCACCTGGGCCTAATCGCTCAGGTTCCTAATCCTTATTAGGTTTTAGGATAAAAATCTATGGATTCTCTGCAACAGAGTGCACATAATACCATATACATTAAAATTAAGCTCATGAACATCCCATCTTCACATCATTCTCACTCTTAACCTAGGGGTCCATAATTTCAAGTTAAGAATTCAGACCTAAACACACACACACACACACACACACACACAGCACTGCTGAAAAGTCTTAAAAACTGCACTATGGCTCTCTATATGTAACACAAAATTTGATCAGCAGGTACAACATAGTGCCAATAACATCTCAAATGATTTACAACCTCTTCTCTACAACTGTCCTAATATCATTAAGTGGCAGACACTAGGCTAGTTTCAAACAATTGAGAGTAAATGGTTCCCAGTTCTGAAATCTACTTCATCAGATTATACTACCTGCAAATTAATAGAGTAAGTAACCAACTGGCTCAAAATGCAATTCACTGTAAATCCAATTCAAAGCTCCTAAAAATTCAGGACACCTAGTTGGCTCAGTCAGTAGAGCATGTAACTCTTGATCTTGAAATTATAAATTCAAGGTCTATGTTGGGTGTAGAGATTAAACAAAAAATTTTTAAAAACCTTTAAAAACCCCAAAATATTCCTTTATTTTTATTTTATTTTTCCAGTGTTCCAGGATTCGTAGTTTATGCACCACACCCAGTGGTCCATGCAATACATGCCCTCCTTAATACCCACCACCAGGCTCTCCCAACCCCCATCCCCCACCCCTCCAAAACCCCCTGTTTGTTTCTCAGAGTCCACAGTCTCTAATGGTTCGTCTCCCCCTCCAATTTCCCCCAACTCACTTCTCTCCTTCACCTAATGTCCTCCATGTTATTCCCTATGCTCCACAAGTAAGTGAAACCATATGATAATTGACTCTCTCTGCTTGACTTATTTCACTCAGCATAATCTTCTCCAGCATAATCTTCTCGAGTCCTGTCCATGTTGATACAAAACTTGGATATTCATCCTTTCTGATGGAGGCATAATACTCCATTTTATATATGGGCCATATCTCCTTTATCCATTCGTCCGTTGGAGGGCATCTTGGCTCTTTCTGCAGTTTGGCAACTGTGGTCATCGCTGCTATGAACATTGGGGTACAGATGGCCCTTCTTTTCACTACATCTGTATCTTTGTGGTAAATACCCAGTAGTGCAATTGCATAGGGTAGCTCTATTTTTAATGTCTTAAGGAAACTCCACACTGTTTTCCAAAGTGGCTGCACCAACTTGCACTCCCACCGACAGTGTAAGAGGGTTCCCCTCTCCACATCCTCTCCAACACTTGTTGTTTACTGTCTTGTTAATGTTGGCCATTCCAACTGGTTTAAGGCAGTTTCTCAGTGTGGTTTTAATATGAATCTCCCTGATGGCTAATGATGAACATTTTTTCATGTGTCTGTTAGACATTTGTATGTCTTCCTTGGAGAAGTGTCTATTCATGTCCTTTGCCCATTTTTGAAAAAAACCCAAAATATTTCTAAAATTTAAATAGCCACAGTTCTCCAAATAACTGATTTTAGAGACAGAATATCATACTCAATCCAAGATGAATATCACAGCATACCAATACATTATTAGCTGAATACAATCCATCTTATACAGGCTTCAAACTGGAATGTGAAGGATCATGAGCATCAATTTGTCAACTTTTCTCAACTTTGCTAACGCACATTTGCTCATCCATCTTCTCTTTCAGTGTTACCCTAAGCATTGTAGGTTCAATAAGAAATACACTTTTTTTCTGTTCCTTTGGGGAGAAAACTATATTATTATTTGGTGCTGAATAATATACACCTCCTTTAGAGAATATCTTTCACCAGAGTTCCATTAATTTCTTATTTTTAAAGAGTTGAGAATTGTATAAATAAAATACATTCCAAAAAAGTAGTCAATGGTTTTATCCAACTTCTTTATCCATCCATACGGTTATTTGTCCAACCATAAAAATCACTGCAATGAACACAACACAGGACTATTATTCTAGGTATCCTTAGAACTGAGCACATACAAAAACCTGCAGATGGCTTCCTTACAGCTCCAGACCATGCCATGTATAACAAAAGACATAATGAAAAACAAATAGCCACTCTACAGAACCACTTCCCACTGTGTATCAAAACCCTTAAAAATTCCTACCCTTTGGCTCTGCACATCCCTTAACAAGAATTCATCCAAAGACAAGATTGATGACAGTATATAAGGATGTATAAAAAAGAATAGTCATAACAGCACAATTTATAGTAAGAAGACGCTTTATTAAAAAGTTTAAGTGCCCAGCAATCAACCGTCAAGCAGCTATCATAGGGCATATCAATATGATATGGTCATTGAAAATTATGTTTTAGAAGATAGTTTATGGAATAAAAAGATTATTACATGGTAAAGTGGAGGAAAAAAGACGCTACAAAACACTAAGCTGAGTATAATCCCATTTTAAAAAAATTAAATATAAATTTATGTGTAGAAAAAAACAGAGAGAATATACACTTAAATGTAACTATAGGTGGGGGGGGGCGCCTGGGTGGCTCAGTGGGTTGAAGCCTCTGCCTTCATGATCTAGGTATCCTTGATCATGATCCTCATGATCATGATCATGGCTCAGGTCATGATCTCAGGGTCCTGGGATAGAGCCCCACATCGGCTCTCTGCTCAGCAGGGAGCCTGCTTCCCTTGCTCTCTCTCTGCCTGCCTCTCTGCCTACTTGTGATCTCTGTCAAATGGATAAATAAAAATCTTTTTTAAAAAAAATGTAACTATAGGTGATCCCTGGGATGGTGGGATTATACATGGTTGTTTTTTTTTTTATTTTGTTCTTCTTGTGTTTCTGTTCATTTGTATAGTATACTTGTATTATTTCTACAAAAAAGGAAAAGCCCATTTTCCTCCAAGTTATAAAATTTAGCAAAAGTGGCATACATCATGTATACAATTACTAAAAATTTTTGAGAAAGTAAAATTGGGATGTTGTTCCTCTACTTCACATAACAAGTCAGGAAATTTCTGTCATGAATGTTACATGATTTATTGCAGAATCACAATTAGAACTTAAGTCATGCAACCCCCAATCTCTGTTCTGAAACAGAAGAGGTCACTCTCATCACTACATTTTCCTTTAGATTAACCTCACTTCTATTCCTTGGTAAATTCACAATTGATTGTCTTACTTGTCATTTTTCTTCTTTCCCCCTTTCCCTACCCTCCTTTTTATTAGTAAAGAATTTTCTTCTTACAAATAAAAAACTACCTTAAGATATACTTTATTATCTGAATTTATTTCCAGCTAAGAAGTCTTTACCTTAAAAAAAAAAAAAAAAACAGAAGAGAGGAAGAAAGTTCAGAAAGAACAACAAAATGAAGTTATATGCCTGTACTGATCAGAAAAGGGCGACAGGGTGGAGAGGTGTGGTGGAGAATCCCTTCTTACTAATATTTTCATGTTTTCCTTGCTTATTCAGACTGATTAAGTTATTTGGAGTGCCAGGTTATTCTGCTGAGGGAAAACAAAACCAAAAAAGTACCCGCATTCAGGAGAAATGAGAGAATTCCAGAAGTAAGTAACTAACACTTAGTTGCTACTATATAACACTCACTATGACAAGCTTAAGGTTCACTTTGTTTACTAGGTAAAATAGCTAGGCTTTTATTAGATGTAAGCAATAGAACAGGTTACCAGAATAAAGTAAGTTACATGGCAACACCTACACAATTTTCAAATTCAAACCCCACGCAGGAACTCAACTTTTTTAAATGTCAGCCTTATTTCTGCATCAGCATTATTGGTCTTCATAAAAACCGAGTCCAGCCTCAGTTTTTAACTTTTTTGAGTGTAGCTGGGGGGCGGGAGGCGGGCAGGTAAATGAGGGGCAAGGAGAGAGGAAAGAGGTTAAGGGAGAAGAAGGAAAAGGTAAGGAGGTTGCAAAAGATAAGATTTCATTCTTTCTGAACATGGCTCTTATTCCATTAAGAATATGTGGGAGATTATATATCTATATCTATCTATCTATATGCATATAGATATAGTTGGAGGGGGTCCCAATGTCCATACATTGATGAGTGATATGTATAAGTATGTATATCTATCTATCTATATGCATATAGATAGTATGTATATCTATCTATCTATATGCATATAGATGTATCATCAATGTATGGACATTGGGACTCCCTCCATGGTTTGCTATGGTTGATAATGCTGGTGTCAATATGGTCAATATGGTGTCAATGCTGGTGGCCCTGAGCCCCAGCCCCAGGGTGTGGGAGCAGCTGTGTGGGGCAGGCTGTGGCTAATGGTGCACACTGGGAGAGTGAAGAAGGGCAGAGGGGACACTGAGGGGGAGCTGTGAGGGTCACCGGGATGGGGACATGGGAAGAGACGACTGGCGGGGCCCTCACTCCAACCCACAGCCACTTGTCCACTCCTTCTCGCACCATCTCCTCACCTTACCTTATATTTTCCTGACCAACCCTGCTCTCTCCAAACCTAGGACGTTGAGCAAATTAGTCCCTCTTCTTGGGAGCCCTTTCCTACTTCCTGGACTGAACTAACCCTCCAGAGTTCAGCTCAATTATCATATCCACTGAGGAGGTTTTCCTGAATCACCTCTCTCAGGTGCCTCCTTATCTGTATTTCTGGAGCATTCTATACTTAGCTGTAGCTTAGTTAGCATGCTGTCTGTTTACTTACATGAATCCCGCACTGAACTATTAACTCCCTCAGGGTGAAGAGCTGTGTATTTTATTTCTGTATTTCCAACTTCCAACCCAGTGAAGTTGTGATGATCATTTGTTTAATTAATAAATGGCCAGGAGCCTTTGACCTAATGAGTAACCGGGTCTCCACCAGTAAGGTAAAATAAAGTAAGGCCCTGATTTGTTTTCCAGGCCAACCACCTGTCTTATTAACTAACACACCTATTTCCTGGAAAATTCTCCACCTACACTCTCACACCCTCCCTTGCGAAAAGGAAAAAAGGAAAAGGAAAAGGAAAGCAAAGGAAAAAATGGAAAACCTAGGAGATGGAGATTGGGTCGGGGGGCAGGAGAGAGAGATGTGAAATATGGAGAGAAATAATGCTTAGCTAATCGTTGATAAATGATTTTACACACAAAAAATACATTTATATTCATAACATAAGAGCAGAACATTAGGAGAAAATCATAGTATTTTATCATACTTGAGCTTTTAAGAGAAAAAAATATAAAAAGATAACACTTGGGATACATATCATTATGCATTTATCCAAACCCATAAAATGTACACCACCAAGAGTAATATAAACAAACTATGGGCTCTGATTCATAATGATGTGTCAATGTAGGTTCATCAGTTGTAACAAATATACCACTCTGGTGGGGGATGTTGGTAAGTGGAGAGGCTGTGCATGTGGGAACAGAGGGTGTATCGGAATCTCTATACTTTCCCCTCAATTTTGCCGTGAATCTAAAATTACTCTTTTAAAAAAGTCTTAATTAAAAAAAAACACTCCTAAATAAAACATTGTGAATCAGGAGAAAAACCAAAATTCATATTGATATATATATATTTTTAAATTTGTTACTTTAGTGGGAAAAAACAGCAACATGAAGAGCAATCAGCTGTATACATCCTTGCTGAGTGTTTATAGCTGGAAGAATATGTCATTACATTAAATAAAAGCATATGAAATATTTTCAGTGGAAGAAATTACAAATATTAAATACCAAAAACAAAACAAAAGTTGTTTTTAACAAAAGAATTGATAGTTTCATCACAAAATCCAATTATTTCTAAACACTTTTAAATACATTTAAAGTGAGAGGAAATGTGGTTCTGCATGATACAACCACCAATTTCTCTGCTTACATGAAAACTCATCTTACCAAATATAACTGGTCTGACAGAAAAGAAAATATATAAAGAATGTGATTCCTGGGACGCCTGGGTGGCTCAGTTGGTTAGGCAGCTGCCTTCGGCTCAGGTCATGATCCCAGCGTCCTGGGATCGAGTCCCACATCGGGCTCCTTGCTCGGCAGGGAGCCTGCTTCTGCCTCTGCCTGCCCCTCTGTCTGCCTGTGCTCACTTGCTCTCTCTCTAACAAATAAATAAAATCTTTAAAAAAAAAAAAAAAAAAGAATGTGATTCCTAAGCATTAATCTTAGAAGACTATGTAACAATGTAGCATCCTCAACTGTACAATAAACTGTCAGTGACTGACAAAAGTAAATCTGAAAGCTGGACAGGTGGAGAAGACCAAAATATTATAAAATTATTTTCTGAGGAAGGGACACCAAAAAGGACCTAATGAGATGAAATCTTACAAAATAATTAGACTTCACAGACACATTCTTCAGTTCCCTGTATACAAATGTCTTCCAAAGTAATTTATTCAACATAGTATGATATCACAAAAATGTTCAATTGCTAATTTACCAATATTTGCTACTTATCTACTCTCATTCATGCATTCATCTCAAACCTAATTCCCGAATGTCTACTTCATGTCAAACACTGTGCCAGGCACTGTTGATATCTAGAAGCCACATAAATAAACACAAGGTAGGTTAATCATAATGACTTAAACATGAGTCAATAATAGCACTGAAATTCAAAAACTTTTAAAACCTCAGTTCA
The DNA here is from genome assembly GCA_003697995.1 of Taxidea taxus jeffersonii. NCBI lineage: Eukaryota > Metazoa > Chordata > Mammalia > Carnivora > Mustelidae > Taxidea > Taxidea taxus. Next base: position 26,732 of record RCUC01160835.1, read on the forward strand.
GCCAAAAAGATCAATTATCCCTTTCCCTGTTACCTTCATTCTAATGTCCAAGAGTAGTAAAACAACCAATTTCAGATTCAAGTTTCATATGTTCCGGTTAATCTTCTTATGGGTCATAAAAAAGGTAAAAAAATCAAGAGGAGACGCAAAAGACCTAAAATATCCACTATCTTGAAAGGAAGACCTAAAATATCCACTATCTTATTTCCTTACAATAAGTCACTCTTCCGAATATTGTGCTCACGTGTAATATTTTGATTTAAAAGAAAAACGGGGTTCTAAAAACAGTTTTGATAGAAATACAACAAACGCTAAGCGCTCAGACTCTTTAAATGGCCTAAGATCCACAACATGTAGCAACTCTTAAGTTTTTCTGAAGCACAAGTTTGAATTTGCACTCACTAAGGAGGCGTGAGTGTGCGAAGTCTGTCCCTTGGCCTGGACACAAGCCCTACCACAGGCTTCACCTCTGCATTTCAGCATACCTTGCTTTTCTGCCTGACTTTAGTCACATTTTACAATGGATGCCCAGGAGAAATAAAATATTACTTTCAACCATGAGTTCCCTCTACTATTCTTAAACTGTTTAAGGACAAATCACGTCTTATTATCTTTGTATCTCTAGCCTTTCACATCATGCATGTCTCACAGCAAGAACTATAGTAATAGTAATGATAACAACGATGATAGTTAACATGGAAAGCTTAGAATAGATGCATCCAGTACTGTTTTAAATGCTTTGCAAATATTGTTCAATTTTCACAACTCAGTAAGGTACAAATAAGAAAACTATGGTCTTTAGAACAGAATTTATATAGTTCAAATTCTGGTTCTACACACTTAATCATGGAAAATGTATGGCCTATACTGAACTTCAGTTTGCTCATCTGTAAAGTGGAAGTCATATTTATCTCACTGTGCTGCTGCTGTGAAGATTCAAGGTGATAGCACCCAAAAGCAGCCAGCTCACAAACATAATAGGCTCTCACAGAAGAAATTAGTCCTTCTCACCCGAACATAACAGGTTCTCACAGAAGTTAGTCCTTCTCTTCCCACTACTCTACTGCTTTCCCTTTGTCACTCACAGTGCTCAGGAAAGGCAGACTGGAGAGATTTTTCTAGCCCCCTACAGTGGTTCTTGTATTTTGGCTGGTTATTAGAATCACCTGGGGAACTTAGTGTAACTATAAAAGCCCTGTCCTTCTCCAAGGATCCTGGGCCTTGGTAGTCTTTCTTAGCTCTCCAGCTGATTACGATACACAGCAATGGTTAAGAGGAATAGCTATTTGATGCTCTGACTCCTATCAGGAGGGGAACTTCAACCTCTGATGTTTAAAAAAAACTTGGTAAGCCTTCCTTCATCCTATCAGTATCAGTCTAGAAGACTTCACAGACATTTCCTTGATTTCTCCATAAGCAAAGGGAAGGATAGGTGTTAAAGGGTAAGCAGGAATTGATAATTTGCGGAGATAAAACATCTAGCAGTGGATTCTAGAGCAGCATACAACAGAACTGAGCTGTGTATCTTTTTACTCTTATTCTCCCCTTCCCCTAATGAACTCCTAAATTCTACCCAAGTCTACAGCTGATGAGAACAGCAGGAAACCTGAGTCAGCCCAAGCTTTAACAAGTAGGGAAGTGCAAGAACTAGAAGACAAATTTATAGTTTTCATTCAGCTTTCAATGCCAACAACTAAATTACAAAGTAACTCAATACTGACAGAAATCTTTAATGGGGATAAAACTATAATCAGTCTTACAAAGAAGGAATGGTTCAGTAGAATACTAGCTTACAGAAAATGAGAGTCTCCCTGGCAGTGATTAAACAGGCTTCCGATAAAGTAATATGCAGAAAACAATTATGTTAATGTTATGCTAATGTTAATTTTAATACACTGTTCAAATTTCAGAAATCAATTGCTTTTTTATTTTGGAAAATATTAACAGAAAATATTAACACTTGCAATAAATCTTTAGGAAGTCTGAACTCCATGAAAACTCTAATAGAGAACCTAATAGTGAGAAAGAACTAGAATAGGGATATTGTGTGTGGCTTTCAAATTAATTATTTTGGAAATATTTGAGCAAATTATATTGAGAAAGTATTTAAAAAGTCAGCCTTAGATTTTTGGAGACTCATGCAATCAAAGCTCTATTACTTAGGACTTTACCAATAAGCAAACAGTAGAAACTGTCATTTTTTAAATTCCCCAATATATATCTTCAACCTAGCAGCCACTATCCATAATTTTAAAGGAGGTTTAATGATTTCAAGCATAATGAACACAGATGGAAGTCAACCTTTTCTAAGAGATGTTTCTCTCTTTAGAATTTTATTTAAAAAAAAACAAATTAACTAAATTGTTAAAACAAATTAGCTAAATCAGTATTTTTTAAACTCCAACTCTGAGCTGGGAGATATACAAAGAATAATCATGATGTTAACTAATATCTATTTGTAACTACCACATATACTAGACTAGATTATAAATTCTTTCAGTAAGTACAGGGATGAAGTAAATCTATTTTTATTCCAAACTCCCTGTAAGCCTAACACATAGAGATACAACACATGTACCTAATGCTTTATTGTGGATATTAATTTGGTTAATAATTAATATATGTATACAAGGGAAGAGGGAACATGGCTGCAGGGAAAATGGGGGTAGAAAACCCAGAGGATATCTTTCAAACCAAGGGATAAAGTAAAGGCCCTAGGAAAAACAATTATCTTAAAAGAAAGTGGCTGAAAATGATGAGCCCTGAGAGAAATCTATGGAAGTGAGGAATATTCTAAAGAACAAAAACCTAACAGTACAGTGGGCAACACCCCTGTAATTACAGCCACTAAAGCTGTGCTTACACAAATAACATACCAATGTTGTCCCTCTCTACTCCTCAACCACTCTCACAAACAAAAAATGCAGTCTGCTTCTAAAAGTCACTGAACAATATACAATATCTTCTAGTATAAAGATGTAAAAATATGACTGCTTAAGAATATTATAATATGTAAAATTATAATTCAATTATCTCTTTCTTCTCTCCTTGGCTAGACTACAAACACTCCCAAGGACAGACATTAGAAACTTCTGTATTCAATATCTTACCCCAGTTCTGGACCAGGAAAATACAAGGCAGGTAATAAATATTAGTTAAATGAATAATAAATTAATCATTCTATATATAAGAAGTAGGAGAGGGACACCTGGGTGGCTCAGTTGGTTGGGCGGCTGCCTTTGGCTCAGGTCATGATCCCAGCGTCCTGGGATCGAGTCCCACATCAGGCTCCTTGCTCGGCAGGGAGCCTGCTTCTCCCTCTGCCTCTCTGTCTGCCTGTGCTTGCTCTCCTGCGTTCTCTCTCTCTCTGACAAATAAATAAATAAAATCTTTAAAAAAAAAAAAAAAAGAAGTAGGAGATAAGTAAATGAATAGAAACAGGTTAAGTAAAAGGTCTGACTGAGGGGAGAAGAAAACCTGGAAGGTAGGACAGTCCTAAAAATATCCTGATTTAAAGCTAAAGGCTAATAGCACTTTTACCAAAAAACTATCTCTGAAAAGCAGTGATAGACAAATTTAGGGTTAGAATAAGGAAATGAAAATATAAGTCTATTCTTTGTATTTCCACTTATCAATAATTTCAAAGTTTTTGTTTTATTTTGGATTTTTTTTAAGTCTGTCTTTTTTTTAAAAGGTTTTTCCTTTTTTTTTTTTTGGTCAGAGAGAGAGAGTGAGAGCGAGCACAGGCAGAGGCAGAGGGAGAAGCAGGCTCCCTGCTGAGCAAGGAGCCCGATGTGGGAATCGATCCCAGGACGCTGGGATCATGATCTGAGCCGAAGGCAGCCGCTTAACCAACTGAGCCACCCAGGCATCTTAATCCACATGCAGTCAGCATATTTAGGTCACTCTTATAAATTTCCAAGAGGTGAAGTGATCATGAAAAAACTAACTAATGGCATTCCTGGCTAAATGCTCATTCACATCTATTAAGGCATCAGATTTATCCCTAAAATCTCCTCCAAAAAAATGAGTTTGTAAAGAACAAAGATAGAAAAAAGCCACTGAGATAAAAAACGGGGGTTGGGGGGGGAGAATCTCTGCCCAATATAAGACCTGATAACTTTAATTATTTTGACTTTGAAAGGAACCTAAATACAGAGTTGAACTTAGCCCAGTCTCTTATCCAGACATTTCTTTTCCAGCATTATTGAGATATAATTGACATATGACATTGTATATGTTTAAAGTGTACAACATACTAATTTGATACACTTGAATATCGCAAAGCGTTTATCCCTATAGCTGACACCTCCATTATGCCTCATAATTACCATTTCTTTTTGTGGTGAAAACATTGAAAATCTAATCTCTTAATGCCTATGACACTCTGTTGCTCATAAGATAATCTCATCTAATTATTTCAATGTCTTCAAGAATATGTTTTATTTACTAAATTCCCCCCCAAAATGTGATTTAGACACGCAGTTCAAAAATCATAAATCTCTTATTTATTTTAGTCTGAAATAAGGTCTATAGAGGACACTCATTTCACAGGGGCCTGAAGAGAAACTTACATTTCAAAGTGTGTGTATAAACCAACATACTCTTCAGTGGATTCAATTAAATGAAATGGTCAGAAATGTATTCAAAATAAAATAATCAGACTAGAATTTCTTGCATTTTTCTTCTTCAACCAAGTGGTCATCAAGTAGGAATTCCACACATATTAGACATTGTAACCATTTCCACATTAAGCAAAATTATCACATAGCTATAAAATGTGGACTCCACTTAAGAATGCAGCTGGTCAATGATTTCATCATTTTATCAAGCATGTGAAGGTTGTTATCTTCAAGCTGAATGTTGCTACACAAGGTAGTTATACAAACACTGTTTGCTTAAAGACAGGGTTATCTGGAAAAAGAAGTCTCTTGGCCAAAGTAATGTAAATCATTTCCCAAGATATCTCACAAATCAGCCTAGACTCCTGACAAACTCCCTATAAGAATATAGAAACCTTCCTTGAAGGAAAACTGCAGATTAATTAATATACAGAAAACAATGTACATAACCAACTTCTAATGACAGGATACCATTGCCATGCTAACTTCATTTTGGAGAGTTAGTTGTTTAAACTTCCCCAAATCAAATTACTATCAAGAGATGAATTCACTTTTTAAAAAAGGATGAGAAGTTTTCTAAATGTATTATACAAGGCAAGATGAGTCAGCCAGAAACTCTACCATTATACCTCTTTTGTGTTTATATATATGTCTGTAGAAACCCACCCTAAGCCTTAAGTAAATCTGAGCTTTTTTCATAATTCATACTATATAGATATCCTTGGGATGTTTTTTAGTCCACAAAAGAACATGAAGGAAACTTTTGCAATCAGAGTCACAGACAACAGTTATTCATAATTATAAGGAATTTTGGTTATAGAAAATATTAATATACTATAGGGGCTTATCTATCAACCTATAAGCATTTTAAAGCATCTCTGATGAATCCCAAATTCATCAGGAACTTATTAGACAGCACAAAAGACACTACACGCAAATCCTAAAAGGAGCGGTAAATTTAACAAAATGCTGTTGATATCAAACTTTTAAAAAGCCATCAATTTGGTAACCTCATACTGATTTCTTATTTAGCAAAATAATGAGTGTGATGGTAGCATCATAATGCCTGACAACATAGAGCTCTTCTGGGGTACCTAGGCACTCTGCTAACAAGCCAGCAGCTCTGGCTCCTTCATTTACACGAGGATACCAGTGAACAGAAAAAGATGGCATAACACAAAAAGAAAATAACTTGGGAACTCAGGCAGTTGCCCAGGGGATGGTAAAGAGCCAAGCTGAAAAACCTATGGTCCCTAAGCAGCAGCAAAAGCAATGGAGAGATTCTCTTCCAGCAATGCAGCAGCTGCAGTAAATTCAGATTCATGGAATCACAGCACACCCTGGTGACAAAAATGGGCTACATCCAGCTGCCCTGATCAAAGTCACAGAAATACCATCGAAGTAGGGAAGAGAGTAAGCTACTTAATGTTTCCTCAAACCTTCCTGAGGAGAACCAAAAGCACAATGAGTAGATCTGCACTTTAATTTAAAAAAAAAAAAAAAAAGGAAAAGCAAAGATGACTTTATAATCAAATGCTAAAGATATTTTTTTAAGTATCTAGCTTAGTCACTTATAAGCAGTGTGCACTTGGGCAAGTTTTTACACTGTGCCTTAATTTCATATTAGAGTTTCTGAGAAGTACTTATTTTATGGGGTAACTATGAGGATCTAAATAAAGACAATATCTATAGTATGCTTAGAACAGGACCTGGCAAACAGAAAGTACTATATGAATTCATTAAACAAATAAATGAATGAAATCAATGTAAAGATAGGATTTTAAGCTGAAAAAGAATATAATATTAAAAGCTGCAATATATTGAGTGCTTGCTATGTGCTATCCACTATGCTCTTTATATACATTCTCCCCTTTAAGCTTAGTAACAAATCTCTCATTTCCATATGAGGGAAAGCAAAGTTGAAGTCCAAAACCAAACTAGCAAACAGCAAACTAGCCAGAATTTCAAACCCAGATACTTCTGTCTCCAAACCCTATTCCTTACCCACTTTACCAAAGAAAAAAATGGTTTTATTCATCTATTCCTATTTTATAAATGAGGTAACTGAATTGTCTTATCTAAAGCCCCAAGTAGCTTGTGGATAAATGAAGAATTAGGTATCTGAGCCTACAACAAACAGATGCCACTCTGTTTTTAAAAAACAAAATAGAAAAAATAAAAATAAAAATATAATAAATGTAAATAGGTATAAAATTCAATTTCCAATAAAAATAGTCTCAAATGACCCAGAATTATAGTTAGTCTGAAGATATCTACCTACCCACCCCTCCTCAAAAAACACACTCAGACAAACTATAGTATATTAGGTAGCAGAAGAAATACTTCTCCTTGGATGGCGGAAGGCAGGAAAGGTCAGTGTCCTGGATGACTCTGTAATATAATCAACCTGTTCATCATAGTAATGTCAAGCCTAGTGCCAAAACATGTGGCAAATTTCAACTTTGTTTTTCCAACATAGAAGGAAAGACCATAAGGAGGGCTGGATAGGTACACAAGCTCACCAGCTGGCTCTCTTGGCCAACACCACTGATGATCAGTTCAAAAATAAAGAGATCTGTGGCAGGTGCATTCTCCCTCAGTAAGCCCAGACTTGACAATGAAAGAAAAACCAGGCAGCTCCACATCCACAGGTACCAGCTGAGAGTTCCCTGGCAGGAGCTGAGGTATGCACAAATATACACAAGTTCTACCTTACTCCATACTGCAGTGAAAAAGTTGGTATTTTAACATTAAGAGTGAAAAGACCTGAGTATATATACTGAAATACAAGTGCATGTGCATTACTAAATAACAATTAAAGCTCAGTACTATTACCCCTATATAAAAAAAGTTTCACTTAAATCCAATAATAACCTAAATTGTAGACATGTTATATGATATTTATATTCCCTTGCTATACTCATCATAAATGACTTATCAGAATCACTGAGCACACCAGATTCTTTCTTTCTTATTTTTAAATGAGAAAGAACTTTTTTCCTTTCTTTGAAACGTAAACAACAAAATTATCCAGGGAATTTTCTCTTTCCACTACTTTTCCAAAACATAATCTTTATGTGTATTTACTTTCTGCTATGGTCTGAATGTTGTGTACCCCAAAATTCATATGTTAAAACTGGAACCCCTGGGAGTCAAGAGGCATTTTATACCCATCCTTCTCAACTAGCCCAAAAAACTGAAGAGGAAGGAATGTTTCCAAATTCATTCTACAAGGCAAGCATTATCCTGATACAAAGACCAGACAAAGACACTACAAAAAAAGGAATTACAGACCAATATCTCTGATGAACATGATGCAAAAATCATCAAAAAAAATCAGCATACAAGTTAAACATAAACAATGCATTAAAAGGATCATACCCTGCAATCATGTGGGATTTATTCCAGGGATGCAAGGATGGTTCAATATACACAATCAGTGCAATACACCACATTAACAAAATGAAGAATAAAAACCATATGATCATCTCAATATATGCAGAAAAGGCACTTGACAAAATTCAACATCCATTCATAATGAAAATTCTCAATAAAGTGGGTATAGAGGAAAAATGCCTCAATATAACAAAGGTCATATACGACAAACCCACAGGTAACATCACACTCAATGATGACAAGCTGAAAGTTTTTCCCCCTCAGACCAGGAACAACACAAGGATTTCCACTCTCATGACTTGTATTCAATGTAGTTCTAGAAGTCCTAGCTACAACAATCCGGCAAGCAAAAGAAATAAAAAGCAACCAAATTGGAAAGGAAGAAGTAAAACTATTCAGAGATGACATTACAATATATCTAGAAACTCCAAAGATTCCACCAAAAACTATTAGAACTAAGAAATTAATTCAATAAAGTTGCAGGACACAAAATTAATATACAGAAATCTGTTGCATTTCTATACAATAATAACAAAGCAGAAAGAGAAATAAAGAAAACAGTGCCAGTTACAGGTCCGCCAAAAAGAATAAAACACCTACAAATAAATTTAACCAAGACAGTGAAAGACCTATACTCTGAAAACTATAAGATATTGATGAAAGAAATTGATGATGACAGAAATGGAAAGATATACCATGCTCACGGACCAGAAGAAATAATATTATTAAAATGTCCATAGTGGGGCGTCTGGGTGGCTCAGTGGGTTAATGCCTCTGCCTTCAGCTCAGGTCATGATCCCAGAGTCCTGGGATGGAGCCCCACATCGGGCTCTCTGCTCGGCAGGGAGCCTGCCTCCCCCTCTGTCTCTGCCTGCTTCTCTGCCTACTTGTGATCTGTCAAATAAATAAATAAAATCTTTTTTAAAAATAATAAAAAATAAAAAAATAAAATGTCCATACTATTCAAAGCATTTACAAATTCAATGCAATCTTTACCAAAATGCCAGGGACACCTGGGTGGCTCAGTTGGTTGGGTGGCTGCCTTCGGCTCAGGTCATGATCCCAGCGTCCTGGGATCAAGTCCCGCATCGGGCTCCTTGCTCGGCGGGGAGCCTGCTTCTCCCTCTGCCTGCCTCTCTGTCTGCCTGTGCTCGCTCTCTAACAAATAAATAAATAAAATCTTTAAAAAAAAAAATGCCAAAAGCATTTGTAATAGAACTAAAACAAATAATCCTAACATTTGTACGGAACCACAAATACCCTGAATAGCCAAGGCAATCTTGAGAAAAAAGAACAAAGCTGGTGGTATCACTCTCCCAGATTTCAAACTATACTATAAAGCTCTAGGAATCAAAATAGTATATATGGTACTGGCACAAAAATAGACACACAGATCAATAGAACAGAATAGAGAGTCCAGAAATAAACCCACTCTTACATGGTCAAATAATTTATTAAAAAGAAGGTAAGACTATAAAATGGGGAAAAGATAGTCTCTTTGATAAATGACCTTAGAAAAACTGGACAGCTACATGCAAAGGAGTTAAACCAGCCAACTAACTTTCTTACACCATATGCAAAAAAAAATCCACCTCAAAATGGATTAAAGACCTAAATGCAAACCTGAAACCATACAACTCCTCAAAAAAACATAGGCAGTAAACTCTTGGGCATTGGTCTTAGCAATATTTTTTGGATTTGTCTCTTCAGACAAGGGAAAGAAAAGCAAAAATAAATTAGTGGGACTACACCAAATTAAAAAGGATTTGCACAGCCTTTGCAACCATCAACTAAATGAAATGGTATCCTACCAAATGGCAGAAGATATTTGCAAATGATATATCTGATAAGGGATTAACATCCCAAATATATAAAGAACTTACACAGCTAAACACTAAAAAAACCCAAACAATTCGATTTAAAAGATGCGCAGTGGACCTGCATAGACACTTTTTCAAGGAAGACATACAGATGGCCAATAGGCACATGAAAAGATTCTCAACATCAGTAATCAAGGAAATGCAAATCAAAACCACGCCTGGGTGGCTCAGTTGGTTAAGCAGCTGCCTTCGGCTCAGGTCATGATCCCAGCGTCCTGGGATCAAGTCCCGCATCAGGCTCCTTGCTCGGCAGGGAGCCTGCTTCTCCCTCTGCCTCTGCCTGCCTCTCTGTCTGCCTGTGCTCGCTCGCTCGCTCTAACTAATAAATAAAATCTTAAAAAAAAAAAAAGATAATACCACACATCTGTCAGATTGGCAGTATCAAAAAGACAAGAAATAACAAGTGTTGGTGAGGATGTGAAGAAAAAGGAACCCTCATAATACTGTTAGTGGAAATGTAAATTGGTAGAGCCAATATAAAAAACACTATGGAAGTTCCTCAAAAAATTGAAAATAGAAATAGCATATGATCTAACAATTCTATTTTGGGGTATTTGCCCAAAGAAAATGAAAACACTAATTTGAAAAGCTCTGTGTACACCTATGTTTATAGCAGCATTATTTGCAATTGCCAAGATATGGAAGCAACGTAAGCATCCACTGACAGATGAGTAGATAAAGATGATGTGCTATATAAATATGCAATAGAATATTACTCAGCCAAGAAAAAGAATGATACCTTCCCATCTGTGTCAACATGGATGGACCTAGAGAGTATTATGCTAAGTGAAGTAAGTCAGACAGAGAAAGAAAAGTACTGTATGATTTCATATATATGTGGAATCTAAAAAACAAATGAATAAACAAAACAAAACAGATTTACAAGTACAGAGAATAATCTAGTGGTTGCCACAGGAGACAGCTACCAAAGAATGGGTGAAATAGGGGAAGGGGATTAAGAGGTAAAAACTTCCAGTTGTAAAATAACTTAAGATACAGAGACAGGAATTATAGTCAATAATATTGTAATAACTTTGTATGGTGACATATGGTAACTACACTTATCATTGTAAGCATTTTGTAATGTATATAAACATCAAATGTTTACACCTAAAACTAATATGACATTGCATGTCAGATATACTTCAAAAATTAAAAAAAAAATCCTAACCCTCAAAGATGAGGATATTAGGAGGTGGTGCCTTTGTGAGGTGCTTAGGTCATTAGAGTGAAGCCTTCATAAATGGTTCTTATAAAACAGACTCAAAAAAAAAAAAAAAAACCTGGGGTGCCTGGGTGGCTCAGTTAAGCATCTGACTCTTGATTTAGGCTCAGGTCATGATCTCAAGGTTGTGAGACAAGTCCCTCATCAGGCTTGTGCTTAGCAGGGAGTCTGCTTAACATTCTCTCTCCCTCCCTCTGCCCCTCCCCCGACTCATGTGTGCACAAGTACATGTATGCATATGCACATACACACACAAACTCCCTCTCTCTCTCTCTTTCACTCTCTCTCTCTCTCTTTAAAAAATGAAAATAAATAATAAGACAGACTCCACAGAGATCCCTCTCCACTCTTACCATGTGAGGACACAGTGAAAAGGCAGCAGCTAGGAAACAGAAAGAGGATCTCACCAGAACACAAACATGCTGGCACCTTGATCTTGGGCTTCCAAGCCTCCAGAACTCTGAGAAATAAAATTTCTGTAGTTCATAAACTACTGAGTCTCTGGTATTTTGTTATAGCAGCCCAAATGGACTAATATACCCTCAGAACAGAAAACATAAATCTGGCACAGAACGAATATTATTATCTCTGTCCTATGTTTTAAATGGTTGCTCACCCTTTGGTATCTTTTTTTTTAAGATTTTATTTATTTATTTGACAGAGAGAGAGAGGTCACAAGTAGGCAGAGAGGCAGGCAGAGAGAGAGGATGAAGCAGGCTCCCCACTGATCAGAGAGCCCAATGCAGAGCTCGATCCCAGGACCCTGAGATCATGACCTGAGCTGAAGGCAGAGGCTTAACCCACTGAGCCACCCAGGCACCCACACCCTTTGGAGTCTACCATCTCTTCTCACAGGAGAGAAAACATGGCCCATTTATTATCTTGGTCTACCAGTGCTCAAGAGCTAGAAGGTTTTCAATACTTATTTATTAAGAAATGAAGTGTCAAATTTTATTTGAAGAAAAATATCCTTCATTGCTTAAATGTCTACAAGTCTTTTGGCAGGGATGGCTTTATTTAGCCTGTGCTTAAAAGGATCACATGCTTGGTTTAATGCTTGCTGTTGCCACCCTTAAATTCTTAATAATTTTTTTAAAAGTGCCACATATTTTTATTTTGCACTGAGTCCCACAAATTATGTTGCCAGTCCTGTCTACCCATACTGCTCAACATGAACCCTCAGGAATAACACATGTGGAGAAATGGCTGTTTCAACTCCTCCCCAAAACTGCAGAGTCCAAACTCAAAACTTAACTACCTCAAAGAAGTTTGTATGATTATTAATGTCCAAAATTACTCTTGTGTAAGGGAACTAACAATCAATACCTCCCAATTTCTGAAATTTTTCAAATACTGAAAAAGATTCATATGAGACAACTCAAACTATATATTTTTTAAGATTTTATTTATTGATGTGAGAGAGAGAAAGCACAAGAGAGGGGAGGGTCAGAGGGAGAAGCAGACACCCCAACTGAGCAGGGAACCAGATGCAGGACTCGATCCTGGGACTCAGGAATCATGACCTGAGCCAAAGGCAGACACTTAACTGAGTCACCAAGACACTCTGAAGCTATTCTTATCTATGTCTTTTTTTCATATACCTCTTTACCCCCCTTCTGAATAAAATGATTTCATGATTACTATATTTACAATAATAATATTTTATCTTTTTAAGCATTTATTATGAACCTGGCATAGTAATTTTACATATATTATTTCATTTAACCCTTACAGCAAATCTATAAAGATGATACTATTATTACCACTATGTTATAGTTGAGTAAAAAAGCAAGAAGTGCACTCAGAATTTGAACTCAGGTAGTGTTATTCTAGATGTGTGCTCTTAACTTGTACATAATACTGAAGTATAACAGATAATGACAATCCAAAAAACCTAATAGGCTGTTTTTGGCAAATGAATGACCTAACTCAAGACCAGTACTGTTCAGTAGAAATATAATGTAAGCCACATATCATTTTAAATTTTCTAGTAGCTATATTTAAAAAGTAAAAGCAAACAGGTGAAATTAATTTTAAGTATGTGTTTTACTAACACAATATATTCAAAATGTTATCATTTCAACAAGTAACCAATATAAAATTAATGATATTATATATTCACTTTTTGTACTAAGGCTTTGAAATCCAGTGTGTATGTTATACTTACAGCACATGTCAATTCAGATTAGCCACATTTCAAGCACTCAATAGACATATGAGAATATGAGAGGCAGATGGAATTTGAGTTGGATACTAAAAGAATGCTAAAGTTAGAGAAATCAGAAGGGCATTTCTGAAGGAAATAGTGTAAAAGATGAGGATAAATGGTATGCTGAGACAGACATTTGTTTTTTAAATTAATCATGTACTTAGTACACAGCAAATTGTGACACTCAGCATACAACACACATAATCCTTACAACAGTGATTCTAAAACACTTAACAGAATCGCCTGGAAGGCGAGACATAATTTGCTGAATTGGTAGATCTGGATTTGCATTTCTAAAAATTTGTAGGTGGTGCTAATGCTGGTGGCTTAGGACTATACTTGGTGAACTTAAATTCACACTTAGTATTTAGTATTTTTGTAGATATTATCTACAAATTTTAGTATTTTTGTAGATATCTACAAATTTTTATCTACAAATTTTAGTATTTTTGTAGATATTATCTCCATTTCATCAGTAAGGACAGTGAGGTTCAAAATAGTTATGTGACTTGCCAGGTAGTCATTACTTGTACAGGTAGTATATGGCAGGTGGTTCAAGACCAAGCCTGGAATTTAAATCTAGGTCTTTTTGTCTTCGGCTTCCTATTCCCCTATGGTTTCTTCTAAAACTTTTGTAGTTTTTGTGGTTACATTTAACTTCATGATCCATCTCGATTATATTTTTGTATGTGGTGTTAGAGAAGAGTAAAGTTTCTTTTTCTGCATATAGATGTCCAATTGTTCAAGTGCAACTGTTTAAAAGCTTATCCTTTCACTGCTAAAAAAAATCAGTTGTTCCTCTATATATAAGTCTATTTTTGAACCCCTCTTCTGTTCCATTGATCTAGGCTCTAGTCTAAAGATTTCTGTGTCTTTCTTCACACTAATAACATACTCTCTTCATCATCATGGATCCATAGTAAGTTCTGGAATCATGTAGTATAATTTCTCCAAATTTGTTCTTTTTTAAAAACAATTTGGCTACTCTAAGATCTTTGCATTTTCATATAAATTTTAGAATCATCTCATCAATTTCTTTAAGAAAGCCAGCAAGGATTTTGACAGAAATCATGTTTAATCTGTGGACCAATTTCCAGAGAGTTGACATCTGCATAGTATTTAGTCTTCCAATCCATGAAATTTAGCTTATCTCCCCATTTATTTAGGTCTTTAATTTCTCTCAGCAAAGCTTTGAGGTTTCTCATGGGTTAGTCTTTCAAATACTTTGTTAAATTTATTCCTAAGTAAATCATATTTTTAATGGTACTGTAAATGGCACTTTCAAATTTCAATTTGAAATTCCAATTTCCAAGTATTTTGTTCCAAGTGTCTGCTGCTAATCTATAGAAATGCAATTGACTTCTGCATGTTGATCTTTTAGGCTAAACTTACTTATTAGTTCTAACATCATTTTTTGTAGAATCCCTTGGATTTGCTACATAAATAATCATGTCACCTGAAGATAAAGACTATTTTACTTATTCCTCTCTACTCTGCCTTTTATTTCTTTTTCTTCCTTTATTGCACTGGCTAGTCCCAGTAAAATGTTGAAGAGAAATGATAAGAATGGATATTCTTGTTTTGTTTCCAATCTTAGGGAATTAGTTTTCAGTCTTCTATCAGTATGATATTATCTGAGAGTTTTTCACAGATGTCTCTAGTATTAGAAGAACACTCCCTTCTAATGTTAATAATATTAAAAATTTTCTAGGAATTTTTATCATAAGTGGATATTGAATTTTATTAAACCTTTTCCTGTATTTATTGAAATGAACATTTTCTTTCATTCTTAGCCTGATAATATGATTACTTACACCGATTGATTTTCAAATTTCAGTCAACCTTAAATTCCTGGGATATTATCCACTAGATAATGACACATTATCATTATTAAATACTTCTGGATTTCATATGATAAAATTTTGTGGAGAATTTGTGTGTGTGTGTGTGGATACAGCAGATATATATATATACATATATAGGTATATATATGTATATATATGTGTGTGTGTGTGTGTGTATATATATATGGTATACATATGGCATGTAACTTTCTTTTTCTTTGGCATGGTATGTAGCTTTCTTTTTCTTTGGCATCAGGTTTGAAAATAGTGATGATGGGGTACCTGGGTGGCTCAGTGGGTTAAGCCTCTGCCTCTGGCTCAGGTCATGATCTCAGGGTCCTGAGATGGAGCCCCACATCAGGTTCTCTGCTCAGCAGGGAGCCTGCTTCCCCCCTCTCTCATTGCCTGCCTCTCTGCCTACTTGTGATTTCTCTCTGTGTGTCAAATAAATAAATAAATAAATAGGAAAAGAAAATAGTGATGATGGTTATAAATTACATAAATTACTAAATTAATTCATATATTTCTTGATATACAAAGAATCAAGATAATTCACAATAATTCCAGTTAAACAGTAAATGGGAATTTACATTATATGTTAACTTTTCAAAAGCTAGTTATATAAAACCATTAAAAATATATTAAACATAGTTTTTTTTAATCCCCCTTTTAAGTTGTCCTCAACTTTTTTGCCATTACCAGGAATCTTGCATTTCTACTATACTTGATGGAAACATCTTCACAGCAATAAATTATACAGTGAATTCTCTCCTTTCGCAGCATGGAGATAATATGAAAACCCCACTCACAGATATGAATTTGTGTCACTTTCTTTATAAATGAAAACCAGGTATATTGACCAGACTCTGATTAAATATAACTGAATATGTTAGAATTCTGTAATATTCCAAGCAGTGAGGATAAACTGATGCTTCTGAAATAGCATGTTTCTCTCAGTGAAATAATAAGATCAAAGTGGTTAGGAAAAAATACAATCCCTTTAGCAATTTCTAAACTGTGTTGCAAGTTGAAAGTCCATTTTCAGAGTGCTAGAGTCAGAATAGTATGGTTCACATTAACCTGTATGATTCTGTCAGGAAGCAGACTGTAGCTTGATATAAAAGAGCCTGCCAAGAATATTGAGATAGGATCATAAATAATCTGTAAATTAGAAAACTTTGAGCAAACATTGCATTCTCTGGTAAGGAGACCCTGAGACCAAGATTAACATGCAAGATGTTAATTAAGAAGTGTCTTGGGGAAATGCCTTTGGGACCAAACATATGAAAAGGGAGAGGAGTGAAGAAGGTTTGGACAGAAATCAAATTGTGATGTAGATCTATTGCAGTGTTGGCCTTGATTGACTCCACAGGTAACTCTGAAGCTAGAATGGTCCTTCAGAGTTGTTGTCATTTGGGCCAAAATGGCCAAACCTTTGTATTTCCAGAGCAATCAGTCATTGACTGTGAGCCACTTAATCATTCTCACTCTCTGAAGCTGAGGCAGTCCCTGAAGGGGCTGGCAGCTATGGACTGTCTGCCCACTGCACTCCCTGCAGCTGGAGCAACAAGCCTTCCAGAAGGGAGATCTGGGTGGCACATCACAATTATCTACCCTATTAGGCAAAGTATTTAGAAATTTAAGAAAGAAAGATCTTAAGCCATGCCAGAAACTTTATTTAGATATGTGTGTGTGAAGGTTTACGTGACTACTTCCACTAATTCATTCAGATTCTATACAAGTTCCAAAACTCCAGAACTTCCCTGACCAATCTAATATGGCAACTCTTTACTATGTTTCATATCCTCATGGTACTTATCACTACCTGATATTTTAATATACGTTTGTTTGTTTATCAGGTATTATCTGCCGCTCCCACTGGAATATGTTACAGGTGAAAACAACTTTATCTTGTTCACCACTATATCCTCAGTGTCCATTCAACATTTACTTGAAATTCAAAGGCTGTCAATAAAGTCATAGGACATGAGGCACACCCTTATCCAAATGCAATACCAAAATGTCTTCAAATGCTAACAAGAAGCAATTTTTTATTAAACTCCTCTTAGGAGTCTACATGCCTATGCTCTCCCTCCCTTAGTATGAATAATCAAAAGTTAACTGGATTTCAAGTGGAACACTTAACTGGCATCTTCTGATGTTGTTTCATCCAAATCATTTAGAGAAACAGAAATGTTTCACACAATTATACTATTTCTTGAAATACGGTATTTTAAGGAACTCCTCATATACAAATGTCATTTAATCTAAATGAAAATGCACAAATTAACCTAGCTTTCTCTGGGTGAATTTTGTTGATTTTACTATTAGATAGTTAATATATTAAGGCTATTAAAAAAATTTAAGATTTTATTTATTTATTTATTTATTTATTTATTTATTTATTTTTAGAAAGCAAGGGGAGGGACAAAAGGCGGGTAGGGAAGAATCTCAAGCAGAGAGCAGGAAGCCTGAAGTCTTGATCTCCAGCCTCTGAGATCACGACCTGAGCCAAAACCAGGAGTCAGATGCTTAACTGAGCCACCCAGGCACCCCAAAAGAGAAATAAAAAGAAGCAATACTTCACTTAAAATGTATTTCCACTTAGATTTTAAAAGCCAAATATACACCTCAGAAAACAATTCCTCATCCCCTGTCCAAATGAGTTGTATACATGTTAAAGAAGTCATAAATATTATATAATATGGAAACATTTAAAAACTTTTATAACTTTTTCAAAATCTCCATATTCACCTTAAAGATAAAAATCAAACAAAACTTCACCCTTGAAAAGAAATTCTCCTTAAGATGATCCCACTCACCTAAAGTGTTCCTAAATGGGGCACCTGGGTGGCTCAGTTGCTTAAGTGACTGACTCTTGATTTCAGCTCAGGTTATGATCTCAGGATCCTGGGATTGAGCCCCTTGATGGGCTCCATGCTCATGGGAGCATGTTTGACGATTCTCTCCCTCTCCTTCTGCCCCTCCCCTGGCTTGTGCTTGATCTCTTTGTCTTTTGAATAAATAAATCTTAAAAAGAAAAAATATTCATAATTTTTTTCAAAAAATATAACAAACTTATCCCATTTTGTTCTTATTTGAAAGAAATATCCTTATTTGGCTCCACAGAAAAAGTAGAACATACTTTTCCAGTCCCCACAAGATACTGATTGACAGTGCTCATTTATGAGTTCATTACAAACTGCTAAAATAGTGCTATTTCACTTCAGGCCATCAAAATAGTATGAATATATTGCTTTATTGAATTTTCCTATACTAAATGTAGATATTTTCTGGTGTAAGGGGGGGGGAGTCAAAGATTTTTCCTACTGTTCTTGCCTCCTAGACTTTTTTATAGATTCTCTTCTCTCCTAATTAGAGTCATCCCTAAAAATGTAAGAAAATCTACCTCTCGATAGATTTGGATGACCTAATTTGAGTCCACACAATAAAATTTTTCTAGTCACAGTAAAATAGTTCTTCTCAGCTTGGATGTTATGTACTGAATTGTGTCCCCGCCCCCAAAATTCATGTATCTAAACCCCTCAGATGCCTTAGAACATGACTACATTTGGACACAGGGCTATTAAAGACATAATTAGGTTAAAATGAGGCCATAAGTTAAACCCTAATATAATCCAACTGGTATTCTTGAAAGAATAGGTGATTAGGAGAGAGACACCAGAGATGTGCACACAAAGAGAAAAGGCCATGTGAGGACACCATATGAAGACTGTCTATAAGGGGTCTCAGGAGAAACCAAAACCTGACAGTATCTTGATCTTAGATTTCCAGCCTCCTGTACTGTGAGAAAATAAATCTTTGTTGTTTAAGCCACCCAGTCTTTGGTATTTTATTATGGCAGCCTGAAGTACTGTGAATCATAAGGAGTATCTACTTTGTTATTCAAATGACAAAATATATTTCTCAATTATTTGGTCTTCATCCATAGTTCCTGGCTCACAGTTTCCAAAACCCTTGGAATTTCCTTAATGATAAAAGCAATGGTACCATCTTTTGTCATAATATTTGGTTTCTTATCCTCAGTTCCTGAAATTGCTTTAAAGACATAAAGGTCCCTATCCACTATAAATGGACTTATGTTAATGAAGTAACTTTTGGAAATCACCTAATGATGGGGACTAGTTGCCAAGGGAACCAACTGTGACTACTGTGTCAAAACTATGAGTCCCACCCCCTGATTTCTGGGAAGAGAAAATGGGCTAAGGTTGAATCAATCACCAATGGCCGATAATTTAATCCACCATGCCTATGTAACAAAGCCTCCACAAAAACTCAAAAGTAGGGGGTTCAGAAAGCTTCCAGGTTGGTGAACACATGGAGATTTGTAGATAGTGCATACTCCGAGAGAGGACAGAAGCCCTGCACCCTTTCCCCATACCCTGCCCTATGAATCTCTTCCATCTGACTCTTCCTGAGTTATATCCTTTTATAATAAACCAGTGACCTAGTAAATAAAATGTTTTTCTGAATTCTGTGATCCGCTCCAGCAAATTAATCAAACCCAAGGAGAGGATCATTGGAACCTCCAATCAATAGCTGGTCCATCAGAAGCACAGAAGACAACCTGGGCCTGCTACTGGTGTCTAAAGTAGGAGGTGAAGTAGTGGTGCAAATTTTATAGGACTGGGGCCCTGAACTGTGGTGTCTAAGGCTATCTCTGGGTAGATATGTCAGAACTGAGTTGAATTGTAAGACATCCAACTGGTATTGGAGAACTGCTCGATAGCATGGGAAAAACCCCAAACACACACACACCCATTGTAATTCACTCCAGAATCTTTATAGACCTAGCAAACTAATACAGAATATAATAGTACATTTTTCTCAGGTTTATACAATACTGACATCCTGGGGGGG
>ML109558.1:0-48030 GCA_003697995.1 Taxidea taxus jeffersonii
TAAGGAAATGGTCCAATTTCATTTTTCTGCATGTGGCTGTCCAATTTTCCCAACACCATTTGTTGAAGAGGCTGTCTTTTTTCCATTGGATGTTCTTTCCTGTTTTGTCGAAGATTAGTTGACCAAAGAGTTGAGGGTCTATTTCAGGGCTCTCTATTCTGTTCCATTGATCTATGTGTCTGTTTTTGTGCCAGTACCATTCTGTCTTGATGATGACAGCTTTGTAGTAGAGCTTGAAGTCGGGAATTGTGATGCCACCAACTTTGGCTTTCTTTTTCAAACTTCCTTTGGCTATTTGAGGTCTTTTCTGGTTCCATATAAATTTTAGGATTATTTGTTCCATTTCTTTGAAAAAATTGGATGGGATTTTGATAGGCATTGCATTAAATGTGTAGATAGCTTTAGGTAGCATAGACATTTTCACAATATTTGTTCTTCTAATCCATGAGCATGGAACATTTTTCCATTTCTTTGTGTCTTCCTCAATTTCTTTCATGAGTACTTTATAGTTCTCTGAGTATAGATTCTTAGCCTCTTTGGTTAGGTTTATTCCTAGGTATTTTATGGTTTTGGGTGTAATTGTAAATGGGATTGACTCCTTAATTTCTCTTTCTTCTGTCTTGTGGTTGGTGTAAAGAAATGCAGCTGATTTCTGTGCATTGAATTCATATCCTGACACTTTACTGAATTCCTGTACAAGCTCTAGCAGTTTTGGAGTGGAACCTTTTGGGTTTTCCACATATAGTATCACGTCATCTGGAAAGAGCGATAGTTTGACTTCTTCTTTGCCGATTTGGATGCCTTTAATTTCTTTTTTTGTCTGATTGCTGAGGCTAGGACTTCTAGTACTATGTTGAATAGCAGTGGTGATAGCGGACATCCCTGCCGTGTTCCTGACCTTAACGGAAAAGCTCTCAGTTTTTCTCCATTGAGAATGATACTTGCAGTGGGTTTTTCATAGATGGCTTTGATAATATTGAAGTATGTGCCTTCTATCCCTACACTTTGAAGAGTTTTGATTAGGAAGGGATGTTGCACTTTGTCAAATGCTTTTTCAGCATCTATAGAGTATCATATGGTTCTTCTTTCTTTTGTTAATGTATTGTATCACATTGATTGATTTGCGGATGTTGAACCAACCCTGCTGCCCTGGAATAAATTCCACTTGGTCGTGGTGAATAATCCTTTTAATGTACTGTTGGATCCTATTGGCTAGTATTTTGGTGAGAATTTTCACATCTGTGTTCATCAAGGATATTGGTCTGTAATTCTCTTTTTTGATGGGATCCTTGTCTGGTTTGGGGATCAAGGTGATGCTGGCCTCATAAAATGAGTTTGGAAGTTTTCCTTCCATTTCTATTTTTTGGAACAGTTTCAGGAGAATAGGAATTAATTCTTCTTTAAATGTTTGGTAGAATTCCCCTGGGAAGCCATCTGGCCCTGGGCTTTTGTTTGTTTGGAGATTTTTGATGACTGTTTCAATCTCCTTACTGGTTATGGGCCTATTCAGGTTTTCTATTTCTTCCTGGTTCAGTTTTGGCAGTTTCTATGTCTCTAGGAAAGCATCCATTTCTTCCAGATTGTCAAATTTGTTGGCATAGAGTTGCTCATAATATGTTTTTATGATTGTTTGTATTTCTTTGGTGTTGGTTGTGATCTCTCCTCTTTCATTCATGATTTTATTTATTTGGGTCCTTTCTCTTTTCTTTTGGATAAGTCTGGCCAGGGGTTTATCAATCTTATTAATTCTTTCAAAGAACCAGCTCCTAGTTTCATTGATTTGTTCTATTGTTTTTTTGGTTTCTATTTCATTGATTTCTGCTTTGATCTTTATTATTTCTCTTCTCCTGCTGGGTTTAGGCTTTCTTTGTTGTTCTCTCTCGAGTTCCTTAAGGTGTAGGGTTAGGTTGTGTATTTGAGACCTTTCCTGTTTCTTGAGATAGGCTTGTATCGCTATATATTTTCCTCTCAGGACTGCCTTTGCTGTGTCCCACAGATTTTGGACCGTTGTGTTTTCATTATCATTTGTTTCCATGGTTTTTTTCAATTCTTCTTTAATTTCCTGGTTGACCCATTCATTTTTTAGAAGGATGCTGTTGAGTCTCCATGTATTTGTGGTCTTTCCAAATTTCCTCTTGTGATTGAGTTCTAGCTTCAGAGCATTGTGGTCTGAAAATATGCAGGGAATGATCCCAATCTTTTGATACCTGTTGAGACCTGATTTATGACCCAGGATGTGATCTATTCTGGAGAATGTTCCATGGGCACTAGAGAAGAATGTGTATTCTGTTGCTTTGGGATGGAATGTTCTGAATATATCTGTGATGTCCATCTGCTCCAGTGTGTCATTTAAGACCTTTATTTCCTTGTTGATCTTTTGCTTGGATGATCTGTCCATTTCAGTGAAGGGTGTGTTAAAGTCTCCAACTATTATTGTATTCTTGTCAATGTGTTTCTTTGATTTTGTTATTAATTGGTTTATATAGTTGGCTGCTCCCATGTTAGGGGCATAGATATTTAAAATTGTTAGATCTTCTTGTTGGACAGACCCTTTGAGTATGATATAGTGTCCTTCCTCATCTCTTATTATAGTCTTTGGCTTAAAATCTAATTGATCTGATATAAGGATTGCCACCCCAGCTTTCTTCTGATGTCCATTAGCATGGTAAATTGTTTTCCACCCCCTCACTTTCAATCTGGAGATGTCTTCAGGTCTAAAATGAGTTTCTTGTAGGCAGCATATGGATGGGTTTTGGTTTTTTATCCATTCTGAAACCCTGTGTCTTTTGATTGGGGCATTTAGCCCATTCACGTTCAGGGTAACTATTGAGAGATATGAGTTTAGTGCCATTGTATTGCCTGTATGGTGATTGTTACTGTATAATGTCTCTGTTCCTTTCTAGTAATACTTTTAGGGTCTCTCTTTGCTTAGAGGACCCCTTTCAATATTTCCTGTAGAGCTGGTTTGGTGTTTACAAACTCTTTCAGTTTTTGTTTGTCCTGGAAGCTTTTTATCTCTCCTTCTACTTTCAATGATAACCTAGCTGGATAAAGTATTCTTGGCTGCATGTTTTTCTCGTTTAGTGCTCTGAATATATCATGCCAGTTTTTTCTGGCCTGCCAGGTCTCTGTGGATAAGACTGATGCCAATCTAATATTTTTACCATTGCTTGTTACAGACTTCTGGTCCCGTGCTGCTTTCAGGATTTTCTCTTTGTCGCTAAGACTTGTAAATTTTACTATTAGATGGCGGGGTGTGGGTCGATTCCTATTGATTTTGAGGGGTATTCTCTGCACCTCCTGGATTTTGATGCTTGTTCCCCTTGCTATATTAGGGAAATTCTCTACAATAATCCTCTCCAGTATACCTTCTGCTCCTATTTCTCTTTCTTCTTCTTCTGGAATCCCAATTATTCTAATGTTGTTTCGTCTTATGGCATCACTTATCTCTCGAATTCTCCCCTCGTGGTCCAGTAGTTGTTTGTCTCTCTTTTGCTCAGCTTCGTTATTCTCTGTCATTTGGTCTTCTATATCACTAATTCTTTCTTCTGCCTCATTTATCCTAGCAGTAAGAGCCTCCATTTTTGATTGCACCTCATTAATAGCTTTTTTTTATTTCAACTTGATTAGACTTTAGTTCTTTTATTTCTCCAGAAAGGGCTTTTATTTCTCCTGACAGGGTTTCTCTAATATCTTCCATGCCTTTTTCGAGCCCAGCTAGAACCTTGAGAATCGTCGTCCTGAATTCCAGATCTGACATAATACCAATGTCTGTATTGATTAGGTCCTTAGCCTTCCGTCCTGCCTCCTGTTCTTTTTTTTGTGGTGAGTTTTTCCGCCTTGTCATTTTGTCCAGATAAGAATCCGCTGTTCTCCTTGTTAAGTGAACTTGGTCTTGGCTGTATTTCTTTGATCTTCTGGGGGAGGGGCCTGTTGTAGTGATTCTCAAGTGTCTCTGCCCCAGGCAGAATTGCACCACCCTTACCAGGGGCCGGGCTAAGTAATCCTCTCAGGTTCGCTTTCGGGAGCTTTTGTTCCCTGAACGCTTTCCGTAGAGTTCCAGAGGACGGGAATGAAAATGGCGGTCTCCCAATCTCCAGTTTGGAGGAGCCAAGAGCTAGGGGCCCCAGTCTTCAGTGTGCCTTCAGAGAAAAGCGTTTAATCACTCCTGTCTCCCCAATCCCCCTGTCTCTGGCCATGCTTGGAGAAAATCGTGGGTAATCAGTCCCATCTTACTGGCTTCTGGGAGCGCTCCGAGCTCACCAGGCTGTGATCAAGCATCTCTGTCTCTGGCAGAGTCCCACCTGGAGTCTCCGAACCCCGTAGATCCCTGAGCTCTCCCGGGTTGGAGTCTCCCCAGATCTTGTGGGGACCTCTCGCACAGAGCACCGGCCCGTGTCACAGACCACGGCTCTAGGAAACCTCGGCTCTGTCTCCGCAGCTGGCTTCCCTGCTCTAATACCTGTGAGCTCTGTGACACTCAGACACCCCCGATCCTTCTGTGACCCCGCGGGACCTGAGTCCACGCTGTCCCCGTGAGGTCTTCACCCCAGTTTAGCCTCTGGAGAGATGTCCCTCCGTGGAGCAGACTTTTAAAAGTCCTGATTTTGTGTTCCATTGTTCTGCCGCTTGCCGGGAGCCAGCCCCTCCCCTGGGGTCTATCTTCCCGTCGTGTTGGATTCACTTCTCCACTGGTCCTACCTTTTAGAAAGTGGTCGATTTTCTGTTTCTAGAATTGTTGTTTTTCTTCTCTTCGATCTCCTGTTGGATTCGTAGGTGTTCGGAATGGTTTGATAGGCTACGTAGCTGATCTCCTACTGCCTGATGTTGTCTCAGCCTGCTACCTCTCCGCCATCTTGACTCCTCCTGATTTATTTATTTTTTTTTATTCTGATATTTAGGCAGCACTTGCCTATACCCTTTCATATAGAGTTATTCAGGAAAAAAAATTCTTTCTCACATTCAATAATTTGAAAAAACTAAGGAAAATCCACATTAAAAATATGCATCACAAAAGGAAATTGGGAAAAGAGCAGAGTATTTGAACAAATTTTCTATACTTAAAATTCACATCATTGTTGGTAAACAACTCAAAAGATCCAGCGATAAAAGACATTAGACAAAAGTTGCAGGTGAATGAATTACTTAAATAACTGAAAGTATGAAAATCATATTAGAAATGAAAAATACTGAAAAAAATACAGTTGGGACATGTTTGGACTTTTGTTTGTTTCAATGGTTTTATTGTTTTATAGATTTCAATTCACTGATTTTGTTTTATGGAGTGTGTAAATTTCTTTTAATTTGGTCATATGAATTTTTCATTTGAGATCATGTTTAATCTCTAGAATTTCCACTGGATCGTTTTTACTTCTTTAATCTTTCTTCTCATTATATTCTTCTGTCCTTTAACAGGTACATTACATTCTTCACATGCTAATTCTATTATCTATCTTTTCTGGGACTGTTTTTTGTTGACTTTTTTTTCTTGTTTTCGACTCACGTGTTCCTCTCCCTCAGTATTTTAACTGGATGCTGGATGTTTTGAGTTTTACCCTATTGAGTTTAAAATAAGACAACAGAACTCAAAACGGTGTTAGATGACTTTTATAGGGAGTTAATTTATCTGAGGGTAAACCCAATCCTTTTAAAGTCTTGATTATTTACCTTCACTAAGGTATGTTTAAGGTAGCCTCTACTCATGTTTAGTCCTACTACTTATGTACAACCCTCATCTGGGCTCTACCAAATGCACTAAATATTCAAAAATGATTCTCCATTCTGGTGGAGAATCATGCCTGGTGGCTCAGTTGGCCTTGGCTCAGGTCTTGATCCCAGGTCTTGATCTCAGGATTGTGAGTTCTCGCCCTATGTTGTGCTTCACAATGGATGTGAATCCCACTTTAAAAAATAAATAAATAAAGTAAAAATGATTCTCCATTCTGGTTAGTTTTAACTTGAAAACCCTCCAGCCTTGTGTGGGCTCTGGTAATTTTTACACTTTCATTTTCCTGGTTGTTCTTGGCCCAACTTCATGAAGTTTTACCTTTTGCGTATGCAGCTTTAAATACAGTAATAGAAATTTAAAAAAAACACATGCAGATTTCTGGAACATTTCTATTTGTAGTTTCCCCTTCTCTGTTATTCTTCCCTACAATTTACAGCTTCCTTAACCTCCTTAAACTTCAGTTTTCATCTCTTTAATTCAGTAAGAAATTAAAAGCTTCATGCTTTATTTTTTATTCCCCTCATTTCATCATTGTTTGGAGTGCCTCTAGGTTGAAATACAGATGTCTTTTAATGCTCATCTTGTTTTACCTCTACTAGGGATTGCAGTTCTATGGTATCTAATGTCCAATATCTGAAAACATGTCTTTTTAATATATTTTGCCCAATTTTCTAGTGGTTTACAATGAGAAACAAGTCCCAGTTACTCCATCGTAGCTGTACCTCATTTCTGTTTTGACCTGTCATTTGAGGTAGTGTGGAGAATGAACAGGAGCATGCAGAAACCAGTGGTGGGGATGACAAGGTAGAAAAAGCTGCGGTTGTGTGTATAAGAAGAAGAAGAAAAACATCTGAGTCAGTAGCATTAGTGGGAGTAGAAAGAATGGAGAGTGTCAAAACAAATTTTAAATAGAATTTTTTTATAGCAAGAGTGTTATAAGTTCTTTCTAAAATCTTGATCTTTGCAATCACATCATTTATCCCAATTAAATATAATCATATATATTTTTTAAATGTTTGCTTTAACATCTGTTTTTATGATGTACTTTTATTTTCTATGACTACTTCATTCAGTGCCCTTTAAAATAATAACATTCTAGAAAGCAGATTCTCTCTCTCTCTCTATATATATATATATATATATGCATATATATACATATAATGGAGTAGGACTTTTTGTAAGCATACTTCATATAGCTAATGGAATAAAGAAATCCATTCCTGGATAATCAAAGTTCCTCCAGATTATATTCATGAAGAGGAGAGCAGTGGCACAGCTATTGCAAGAGAACAGGTAGTTCAGCCAGCCTTTACGATTTTTGGAAAGCTTGATATAATTTTACTGATAGATTGCTACCCTTCTAATTATCTTTTATTTAATTTATATTCCATGAACATACATTCTAGGGAGAGAGAAGAAAGTATATAAGGAGAAAAGATGGACTGACAGTATATGCTGCTTGCACAATTCTTTGGGTTCGTATCTTCTGCTGCATTGATTTCAATGTGGTCTTTCAGAAAGTTTCCCTACCAGTTTGAGACCATTGAAACAGAGGTATTTAGAGAGCACTAGAACTACATTAGAAACTGATATTTTTAAATTAAAAAAGCTTTTGCAGCCACTGTATTAAAAACGCAGAATTAAATGCATTTGATGAATAATCATTATTATAATTGACATGTACTAAGTACTTATTATGTAGGAGGTACTATTCTAAGGCCTTGACATGCAATTAGTTCATTTAATCCTTACAATCTCCAACAGAAGAGAGAAAGAAAGAGAGAGAGAGAGAGAGAGGAAGGAAGAAAGGAAGGGGGGGAGGGATGGAGGAAGGGAAAGAAGAAAGGAAGGGAGGGAAGAAGGGAGGAAGGGAGGAAGAAAGAAAAAATTCTTTTTTGAAGCTACCAATCACCATGACTGATCATTCTTGTCCACCTGGCCTGAAGTCCTCATCTAGAAACTGAATGATAATAAAGCAGAACAAGACTCCCATTCACACACACATACAGACACATACACAGGCCCATACACCGAAATACATACATATACTAGACACTCTATTATAGTAGAGACTGTAACACACCCAGATCCTCCATTGCCTTCAGTACTGCTGGGAGTTTTGATGGTTCTCTTCAAGACAATGTTCACTGTGGAATATATATTTCATGAACAAACATCAGATTTGACTCCATATTGTGGAATCCTAGTTTTCTGTGGGTGTCTGGTCTGAGAAGCTCTGATTCAAAAAAATGAGTATTTTTTAAAAAGTAATGCAACCATGATTTGATCAAATTTTAATTTAGAAAGTACAATAGTGATATAATCATATTTTAATTTAAAGCATGGTATTTTATAGCCAGCATTGACTTTCCCCTTTTTTAATTAGAGCACTCTTATTTTTGTCTGAAGAACTAATTCACCCTTAGTTTCCAAGTATAGCATGGGACATGCACCTGACCAACCAAACAATCAATACATTTCCCTAGCCTGGGTAAATGATTTAAGGATAAGCACACATATAGCTATATGTATATATGTGTATATATATATATGTGTGTGTGTATATATATGTATATATATATGTGTGTGTGTATATATATATGTACATATATATATAATCAGGGTGTATATATATAATCAAGGCTAATTTCATGATTTTTTTCTTTAACAAGCTAAAAAGAGAGATTTTCTTTTCTGCTGGAATAATTGTGAATGAAACAAGCCAAAATTTACCAATGGCCATTAAGCAGAAAACATTTGTAAACAATAAACCATAAGAAAGAGATTGACAAGAGTGGGAGAGATGAGTCTGGATGACATTACAAGTCATTGCATTCAACCACAACTAAATCTAAAATTGGTACTGAGCTTTTCACCGCTATGTAAAACAACAACAACAACAACAACAAACTCTTCTCTTGCTTAAGCTAATGCACTCGGTTCCTTTCACCTACAATGGAAAGACATCTAATATACAAATTCTTCACATGCCATTCTCCTCTTCGAGATTTACAATTCATCCATTACTCTTCTTCCATTAGTCATTCAAGAAATATTTATCAAGAGTTTGTTATGTATGTGCCAGACAGCATCCCAGGTTTTGAGGATCTAATTATGTGAAAGATAGACACAAGACTGCCGCCACTGAGCATGCACTTTGGCACCAATAACACTGGCATTCCCTAAGCATTTTTAATTACAGAAAACTTGTTTTAAGGAAGGGACTATCACAATATTTCATTGCACTAAGTGTTTTATATAACATGGCTTATAAAATTCTACATGAAAATGAAATTCTATAGAAAATGAAAAACATCTCATTAATGCTTTTATAATGGCTTTATTCAGATACCATATAATATACCTCTTTAAACCATCCAATTCAATGCTTTTTATATATTCACAGAGATGTGCATCCATCATCACAATTAACTTTAAGAACATTTCATCCTAAAAAGAAACTTCACATCCTTTACAGGGAGTCCCCACTTCCCTTCAATCCCCCCAGTCCTAGACAGCCGCTAATCTTTCTATTTATTTACCTATTCTGGCCATTTTATATAAATGGAATTATATAATCTTTTGTCATTGGCTTCTTTTGCTTAGCATAATTTTTTTCAGTGTTCATCCACCTTGTAGCATGTATCAGTTCCTTCTTATTACCTAATAATATATTCCATTATACAAATATACCACAATTAATTTATGCATTCTTTAGTTGATGGACATTTGGGTTCTTACCACTTTAGGGGTATTATGAATAATGCTATCATTAACATTTGTGCATAAGTTTTTGTGTAAATATAAGTTTTCATACCTCTTAGGTATATACCAGGAATAGAACTGGTAGATTTCATACCTCTTAGGTATATACCAGGAATATAACTGGTAGATTTCATACCTCTTAGGTATATACCAGGAATAGAAACTGTGTTTCACCTTTTGAGGAACTGTTTAGCTGTTTTTCAAAGAGTCTATACCAATTTACATTCTCAGCAGCAGTGTCTGAACTAAAACTTTTCACATCACAGGCTGCATTGTAATTATGTCTTTTTTAAACTGCACTCAACCTCATTGGTGTAAACTGGTATCTCATTGTGGTTTTCATTTATATTTCCTTGAGAGCCAATATACTGAGCATATTTACATGTGTTTATTGACCACTTGTATATCTTCTTTGAAGGAGTATCTATTCAGAAACTTTGCCCCTTGTCTTTTGTTGTTCTTGTTAAACCCTGGGTGTGGTGAAAAGTACAGCTTAGATCCATTTCACATTTAGATTCATAGTTTTACATGTGAATGTTCAATTCTTTCAGGATCATTTATCAAAAAGACTATCTTTGCTAGATCATGTTGCCTTTGCTGCTTTGTCAAAGATCAGTTGACTATATTAATGTGGACCTTTTTCAGTTCTGTATGTTGTCCCATTGATCTAGTTGTTTATTCTTTCACTAATACCAGGCTATTTTGATTACTGTGGCTTTATAGTAAGTCTTGAAGTCAGGTAGCATCCATCCCCCAACTTTGTTTTCTTTCTTGTTGGCTATCCTATTGTATTGCCTCTCCATAACAAAGTTTAGAATTAGTTCGTTGAAATCTATAAGAAAAAATTGGACTAAATACCTTCCATTTTTATTTACATAAAACTTGTTTTAATGGAATATCACACTATCCCTTGGCACTGAGTGCCCTATATAACACAGTTTAGAAAATTCTATCCTGGAAAAATCTCATTAATTTTTGTTATATCAAATCGTATATTCATCTATTGATGGACATGATGCTTCCATAGTTGGTTATTGTAAATAATACTGAAATAAACATAATTGCTCATATGTCCCTTTTGTGTTTCTGTATTTGGGAGGGTAAATACCCAGTTACTGGGTATTTATTTTTTAAGGAACCTCCCAACTGTTTCCCACAGTGGCTTCACCAGTTTGCATTCCCATCAACAGCGTAAGAAGGTGTTTTCCTCCACATCCTCTCCAGCACCTGTTGTTTCTTGTGTTGTTGATGCTAGCCATTCTGACCATTATGAAGTGATATCTCATTGTAGTTTTGATGTGCATTTCCCTGATGATGAATGATGTGTCTGTTAGCCATCTTCTGTTAGGCATGTCTTCTTTGGAGAAATGTCTGTTTATGCATTCTACCTGTTTTTTAATTGGATTATTTTATTTTGGGAGTATTGAGTGGTATCAGTTCTTTATATACTTTGGATACTTGGATACCCTTCATCAGATCTATCGTTTGCAAACATCTCCCATTCTGCAGGCTGCATTTTAGTTTTGTTGATTGTTTCCTTCACTGTACAGAAACGTTTTACTTTAGTGTAATCCCAATAGTTTATTTTTGCTTTTATTTTCCTTGCCTCAGGAAACATATCTAGAAAAATGTTAGAATACCCAATGTCAGAGAGATGACTACCTGTACTCTTTTCAAGTTTTTTATGGTTTAAGATCTCACATTTAGGTCTTTAGTCCATTTTGAGTTTATTTTTTGTGTATGGTTAAAGAAGGTGGTCCGGTTTCATTCTTTTGAATATTGCTGTCCAGTTTTCCAAACATCATTTGTTGAAGAGACTTTTTCCCACTATATATTCATTTTTCCTTTGTTGAAGATTAATTGACCATATAATTGTGTGCTTATTTCTGGGTTTTCTGTTCTATTCTACTGATCTAGGGGTCTATTGTTATGCTGGTACCATACTGTTTTAATTACTACCACTTTGTAATATAACTTGAAATCTGAAATTGTGATACCTCCAATTTTGTTTCTCTTTCTCAAGATTGGTTTGGCTAGTCAAAGGCTTCTGTGGTTCCACACAAACTTTATTCTAGTCTATGAAAAATGCTCTTGGTATTGTGATAAGGATTGCATTAAATCTGTGGATTACTTTGGTAATATAGACATTTAACAACATTAGTTCTTCCAATCCATGAGCATGGAATGTCTCCATTTCTCTACATTATCTTGAATTTCTTTCAACACTGTTTTATAGCCTTCAGAATACGTCTTTCACCTCATTGGTTAAGTTTATTCTTAGATATTTTATTGTTTTGGGTGCAATTGTAAATGGTATTGTTTTCTTAATTTCACTTTCTGCTGCTTCATTATTAGTGTATAGGAATGCAACAGATTTCTGTAATCAATTTTGTATCCTGCAACTTTACTGAATTCATATATCATTTCCGGCAATTTTTTGGTGGAGTCTTTAGGGTTTTCTATATATGGTATCATGCCATCCATAAATGGTGAGAGTTCTTCTTCCTTACCAATTTGAATGCTTTTTTATTTCTTTATGATGTCTGATTGCTATGGCTAGGGCTTCCAGAATATGTTTAATAAAAGTGGTGAGAGTGGACACCCTCTTCTTGCTCCCAACCTTAAGGGAAAATCTCCCAGTTGCTCACTCTGAGTACAATGTAGGTTATGGGTTTTTCACATAAGGCTTTTATTACACTTGAGATATATTCCCTCTAGACCTACTTTGCAGAGGGTTTTTATCATAAGTGGATGTTGTATTTTGTCAAATGCATTTTCTGTATCTATTGAAATGATCATATGGTTTTTATCCTTTCTCTCATTGATGTTGCATTTCATGTTGATTGTTTTGCAAATACTGAACCACACTTATAATACAGGAATAAACCCCACATGATCATGGTGAATGATTTTTTAAATATATTGTTGGGTTCAGTTTGCTAATATTTTGTTGAGGATTTTTCCATCTATATTCATCAGAGATACTGGCCTTTAGTTCTCTCTTTCTCTTTCTCTTTTTTTTCTTTTTCTTTTTTTTTTTGGTGGTGTCTTTATCTGGTTTTGGTATCAGGATCATACTAATCTCACAGAATAAATTTGGATGTTTTCCTTCTCCTTGTGCTTTGGAATAGTTTAAAAAGAATATGTATAAACTCTTCTTTAAATGTTTGGTAGAATTCACCTGTGAAGCCATTTGGTCCTGGACTTTTGTATTTTGGTAGATCTTTGATTACTGATTCAATTTCACTATGCCCTTATCATTTTTATCCTTTTTCTTCTTTTCCTTCTCTGAGCTCTTATCTTCTGATATACTACATATTTTATTTGTTTCTTTCTCATTTGTTTCCTCTACCAGAACATATGTTCTTTGGGGGCAGGAATGCTTTAATCCTAGAGCCTAGACAAGTGTCTGGTATTTAATGTGCATTATGAAATATTTGTTGACTGCATGAATATATCATATATAAAATATCAAGCATATTTTCCCAATAAATCCATTTTTTCATTTCACTAGAAGACAGTGAAAAAGAACCTATTTTTAATGTGTTTTCAGCCAATAACTCCTGTATCATGATAGGCTAAAATGTAATGTCTCTTAAAATATAAAAGGTGTAAACATGAGCAAACTGGCTATTCACAAAGATATTCTTCATTACAGCTAAAAATATGTTATTTTATCAGAAGGGAAGTGGGTGGGGAATGGATGAAATAGGTGAAGTGGATTAAGAGTACCCTTACCATGATGAACACTGAATAATGTATAGAATTGTTGAGTCACTATATTGTACACCTGGAACTAATATAACACTATACGTTAACTATACTGGACTAAAATTAAAAAATAAAAGTAAGTAAATGTCAAGTTTTTAAACAAACAAAAAAATATATATATGTTATATATATATCATAAAACAATATTTTATGATAGTAAACATGCAAATGCCACCCATTTTCCAGATAGAAAATATCTTAAATTTCTATGTTTCATGTAAGCATTGACTCAGAATATTATTGGAAGTTGCAAAAATAAAAGGTCACTTTCAAAGGCAAAAAAAAAAAAAAAAAAAAACAGGTCTTCTGTGTTTTTGTATACAGAGAGGTGGAAAGAAGAGAAATATTTTTTTCAGAAGTAATGACATTTTTTCAACTGGGTTAAAATATAGATGAAAATGGATACATTAATAGCAGATTGTTAGTTTCAACAACTAATTTTCAGGTCTTTCTGGTTTAAAAAAAAATCAATATGTAAAATAGGAAGTTTACTTTGTTGTCTTCTTTCACTTAGTTTTATCCTTCTGCTTCCAAGAATAAACTTAAAGAAGAAACATGTACTGTACTTATGCCTTTGGTTTGCTAATAGGCATTTTTGAGAGGCTACTGGTTTCACTCCTCTGGCAGACACTTTGATTATATTTTTCTTCTAAAATTTTTTGAATTCTTAAGGACTTTAATGCACATTTTTTGAGCAAAAGCTACTCTGAATGTTAATAACCAGAAGCTTTTGTCAAGTACTTTTTTACAGTGGCACTAGGTATGGTATTATGAAAATAGGATTAAACAAATAAAGGTTGTTTACCAGGTACCAGAAAGATTAATTTAGTTTATTTTCTTGGAATAAAATGTAGACTCCATTCCTTGAAATCAAATTTGTTGATATGATAGCCTTAGGTAGATGAAACTTCTGAGTTATTAAGATCATTATTATAACTATTACTATTTTCATTATTTATCATCTTTTAGAGTCATGGGCAAGGTTAATCCATTCAAATAACAAGTCATGGAAATTTTTCTTTATCTTTATTTTTTTGCAGTGAGAAGTTATTTTCCTTATTGTGTTGTGCCGATAGTCTGTCATGGGACTTCCGATGCGTTAAGCTTAGAAAGCCTTCAGAAGATTTGAAGCTTCCTCTTTTGAAATGGCAATATCAGTCTACAGTGGTCTTACTAAATCCAAAATGTTTTTTGCTGTGTTGACAGATACAATTAGAGTCTAAAGCCCGGCAGGCATAGTCAGAAAATAATGAATTCATGGTGAGACTAATCAAAAACTACTAGCATTCTCTTTTTTCTTCCTCATCATCAAAACTAAGAACTGGGAAATAAAAACATGAGAAACAAATGACCTTTCCAGAGTCCAAAATGAAAATGGCCTTTTGACTTCTGCAGTAATGAAATCCAAAAGCAACTTGAAAAGAATAAATGGATCACTCAGCATATTGGTTTAATCCATTTTAAAAATGAAGGTCTTGCTCACGTACAAGGTAAAAGAACTGCTCCTCAACCATTTCAATCAGAACTCTGGTAGAACCAATCAACCACACAAAAAATAATGAACATGTCATATATCTCCCTGCTCAGCCAGTCATATCTTTTATAAATGAACACAGTTAACCACAACCAGGAGTGTATACTCTGATGTGGTGACCAGTACACTAGTTGAGTTTACTCTGGAACACTTCCTCAACTCCAGAATTTCCTGTACTAGCGGCCATCTCACCATCGACTTATTAGCTAAATCATGCCCTGAAAATTTATGAATTTCATTCTGAAACATTCATGTGGCTGGCAGCAAAGCCTCATATAATCAAATCATAGAATATTAAAGCTAGAAAAGACCTCAGAGGACATACTGTCCAGTGAGTGTAAGTTGTTATCTACTGAAATGTGAGCACAGTGCTGGAAACCCATACTTTTGATTTAATAACAGCATTTTACTCTATGTTTTTATATACTGATATGACATTTAATATTCCTTTTGAAAAAGAGGTATGCTCAAAACCAAAGTATGAACTCTACTTACTTAGACCAATCATTTTATATTATAGATGGGGAAACTGAGGCCTTTACCTGTTCAAAGACAGGGACATGCCAATAGGCCTACAGATACACGGCTAGTTAATACAACTTTTATATTCTACCTGTGGCAAAAGGCAAAAACTCAAGTCATATGTGTTTAAAAGAAAAAGGGTGTAGTTGATCATGCAAATGAGAAACTCAAAAGTAGCTTAAAATAAAGCTGGATCCAGATGCCCAAAACTGATGTCCAGATGTCTTCTTCCCCATACTATATATAGTATATAGGAAATACTATATATTATACTTCTCATGTTGGCTTTATTCCCAGGCAGGCTCTGTCCACAGAGTTGCCCTGGAAACTTTAGATATGTATTCCATCAGCCTTAAGTCTAGTGGAAAGAGAGCTTCTCTTCCACATGAGTTTCATCATGTTTGAGTCAACATTGAACCTCGCTGACTTGAATCATAACACTGAATTAATCACTATGTGCAGGGAAAATGGAATATGTTAATTAGCTAATCTTAGATTACATACTACCCTTTGGGCAAAAGGTAGCATAAGACCATCTGAACCACATGGATGGACTGTAAAGGAAGTCTAATGAAAATTGAGGCTTTATTATGTGAAGTAGCAATGGATGTTAGATACAATACAAAAGCAACAATACAAAAGGTGCACTGCTCTTGGTCACCTGTCTCTGCCCAGGGATTGTCCATTAGGCCATCCTCCATCCTTAAATGAGGGTGGAAGTGGCACATTCAAGAAGGCAGAAATGGCATCAGGCAAATGCAAGAAGCAATCAATTGTCTCACCTTTGCTTATTCCATTTGTTGCCTTAAGAAAAAACCCTCTTCATCCCCCATCCCCGGCACCCTCGGAATGCCTAGATACTACTTGCAATAAGAAAAGCAGCTAATAAATTATTAACTTAACTTTCTCTTTACAATGAATACTAACTTGTTCTTGGGTCAGTTACTTCCTGAATATTTGTTCCCTAGGCACTCAGGTCACATGGCTATTAAATCACTTGCAATCTGACACCACAATTTATCTGTTCTACATACATCGATGCTCCTCAAGGGCAAACACTCTTTTATTTATCTCTGTAACATCAGCACTTGCCACATTGGTTGGAACGTTCCAAATACTGAATAAATGTGGATTACTGTTGCAGTAATGATTTAGGACAGAATTCCCAAATTGAGTTCCCAAAACACTATCTTGCCAAATGTTTCACCAAGAGAGGTTCCATGGTCAAACAATTTTGGAAATACTATATATTATAAATCATCTTAGAAATTCATGATTAGTTAGGGTATTAACATTAGATGTTCTGATGTGTCTTTGTTTAAGAAAATTGCTTGATTTGTTTAAAGTTGTTTTCAATATTCATAGTTTATTCTAACTTAAATACTAATATCCAATGAGATCAATATTCCTTGGAGGGTTTTCTGGGGAAACATTGCTTATTTTCACCTTTTGGGGTATTTTGTCCTATAGAAACAACCTACAAAAAATAATACTTAACGGAAGAGAAAATTTTTTCATTCACTCATTCATTCAGTCAGCCTGCATTTTCTGGGTGCCCAGTCCATGCCAGGAAGGGCTCGTGCCTTCTAAGAATCTATAATCTAGTAGGTATAAACAGGTACATTTTCAATACCAGCTCATCTTAATAGAATTTGAGTAATTCCTTGGGCAAAAAGAGTAGGGGTGAAGGTACACATAAAGCTTCCAGGCATGCATCACTGCAGAAACCAAAGTGATCAGAAGATTCAGGAAGGCTGGTAGAGGAGTTTGCCAGTTGGTGTTGGAAAGAAAGAAAGAATGAACGAAAGAACAAAAAGAAAGAAAGAAAGAAGTGAGGGAAGGAGGAAGGAATGGAGGAAGGGAGGGAAGGTGTGGAGGGATGAATGTAGGAAGGGAGGGAAGGAGTGGAGGAAGGGAAGGGACAAAAAAGAAAATTGCCATCAGCAGTTCACACATATTGCCTTTGAAGCTGCTGGCAACCCTGTGTTTCTCTTTGCTGTTTCTACCCTGTAGAATGACAATCTTCCACTACACCCTGCAGTCTCAGAAATCTATTATGGAGGCCCAGAAACCAGATGGCATCTGGAAATGCTATGAAGATCACAAGGGAAGATAATGGGAATTTCAAGCAATCGTGTTTTTATTTTTATTTTTATTTTTTTTAAGATTTTATTTATTTGAGAGAGATTGAGCAGAGCACGTGAGAGCATGGGGGAGAGGCAGAGGGAGAAGGAGAAGCAGGCTGAGCAGGGAGCCCAATGCAGTGCAAGTAGGTGGTTTCAATCCCAGGACCCTGGGATTATAACTTGAGCACAAAAGACACTTAACAGATTGAGCCACCCAGGCACCCCTCATGTTATTTTTTGAAAGGCAGCTATTTTCTGTTCCTGCTCAGACTCTTCTTCTTTTTTTTTTTTTTTTCTTTAAGATTTATTTATTTATTTGTCAGAGAGGGAAAGAGAGAGCACCTGCTCAGGCTCTTAAACTAAATGGCAATGAAGTAAGATTTGGTTCATGAAATATTTTTAATACGGTATGAAAAATTTTACCAAACATCGTCACTTGGGTGTTTGGTGTTATAAAACTATGTAAAAGTTCAGTTTCATTTTCCCCAAAGCAGCTTGTCCAAAAAATGGTGTTTTGTGTGTGTGTGTGTGTGTACACTGAAATTAAAGCCCTGTTGCCTTCTCGGATTTTTTTTTAAGCCAAGTCATCTAGCATATCCATTGATTTAGTAGAAGTGTTGATGATAGATGTTCTGCTAATTCATCATGTAAAATGTTCTAAGGTTGTTTTTCTTTGCATTGAGTGCTTTCATTCAAACACGTTCTTTTTGCTAAGTGCTTACTCTGAACCAACAGCACCATCATTCTGGGCTGCAAAAAGAATGGCGTAGTCATGGGCCTATAAGCCAGTCCACACCTCAGAGTCTGGGGAGAGAGACCCAGGATCATAGCGTAATTTGGACTCCTGTGTCTCTAGAAATACAAATATATGCAAACCTGGGTGAGTTAGGAAAACCTCAGAAAATGAGGGACATTGAGGTTATAATTTGAAGGACAAAGAATAGTTTGGAAAATTGTTTTTATTGAGAATTCATCTTTGACTCTGACTACAGGAATTCTCATTTTTTTTTCTTTTCTATAGAGTCACTCTAATGTGAATCTCTGCTTTACTCTTCACTCCCCTGTGAATTCCTTTAATTTCCTTGCATCCCCATGCCACCAGAGGTCCTGTTCTATGTTGCCATATTGGCATGCTTGTCTATCTTGGGCATTTGGGTTTTTCATTCTATTTTGACTTTACTTTTCTTGAACATAATATAGCTCCAATAAACAAATGCAACTCCTTAAGTGTTTCTGACAGGTTGGCATGATTAAATCAACTTATGGAAATGCCTTAAGACAAGTTATACACTTTTCTTAAAAAAAAGTTTCAAGCTTCACAAGTTGAGAAGAAAATGTAAACAGGAGACCTAATATAAGATTGGATTTTATTTACCTAGGGGAAAATATAAACCTAGAAATGACAGTGATTCTTTTAAAACCTATGGAATAACCATATTGAGTGTGTGATACATAAAGTTAATGGAGCCTTAATAAATTTTATTTGCATAAGTACTAAATTCTTACTGAATAATCTAAACCAAATACAAGTAAAAAACCAGAAACAATGAGAAAACTTAAAAACCACCATAATTTCAATGCCCAGCGATAACCACCATTAATATTTGCAGTATGCTTTTCCAGACTTTATTCTATAAATTTGTTTATTTATATAAAGATTTTTTAATAAAAATCAGTTCATATTATGCAAATTATTTCACAACCTACTTTTTCCATTTAGTAATTAGTCGCAAATGTCTTTCACTATCAATAAATATATTTCTATGCCATCATTTTTAATATTTGCATTAGTTATTTAAACAATATAATAATATAGGATTTTGCCATTAGAAAGTATATTTCAACAAATGTTATTATGAAAACACTTTTGCACATAATCTCATTACTTAATTGACAAAAACTCCTAGATTTTTTAATCAAAAGATATATGCATTTATAAGAATTTTTAGAGCTACAGTGCCTAACTTTTCTTCAGAAAAGTTCTCTCAGTGTAAATACCCATTAAAAGAATATAATAGCGCCGCTTTTTACTTTCCCCATCACTGATATGACTTGTTTTTGTTTGAAATTTGCCAGTCTGACTGGCAACAATCTTAGTATTCTAATTTGCATTCCTTTGATCACTAGTAAAGCTGAATGGGTTTTGGTTTTGGTTTTGGTTTTTCTAGTTTATTAGTTATATTTTTTCCTTTGTGGGTTATCTATTTATGTCCTTTGAAAATGTCTTATATAAAATTATATGCTTTTAAAGAAGTTATGTGCTTTCTAAGTTTCAGCATAAAATATCATGCCAAAGGTGTTAAGTAATACTGTTCATGTATGTATTATTTTAGATAAAATATTAAGTGGGTCTTTTGAATCACACTTTTTCTCATTGCTCCCCAAGCTGCTTTTGGGAGGTAAGAAGAGAAAAGGGAGGTTTTTTCTTTATTTTTTTTATATTCCTTGACATTCATGATCTTGAAAATTCTGTAACTTAAGGGCCAGTTATTCTATAAAATGTCTTCAATTTGGATTTATCTAACTTTTCCTCACAGTTTGACTCAGGTTATGTAATTTTGGCAGCAATATCGCAGAAGTGATGCTGTGTTCTTGCATCATATCAGGTGGCACATGGTTTTGATTTGTCCTATTACTAATGATGTTAACTTGACTAAGGCAGTGTCTGCCACATTTCTCCACTGGAAATTACTCCTCTGTAATTAATAAGTATTTAGTGATAAGGTACTTTGAGACTATATACATATTATATCCTTCATCAAATTTTATTATTTTATTGAATTTCTGGTGACTGTATGGATTTATGGATCCCTAACTTATTCCAGAGGTATTATTCATTATTATTATTATTATTTTTATTTATTTATTTATTTAATTCTCACGCAAATTGTCCTGGTTTCAACCAATGAAAATTCCATAAACTTGGCCATTATGTCCTAAGCATACTTTAAGAATTTCCTTACTTCCTTTGACAACATGTTCCAGCTCATCTTGTACTTTCTTGCCCCAGCCTGGAACCAGCCATTCCTCAAAAAGCCTTGATTCCCTCTAATAGTGAATGGTCTTTAGAACACAGTATTTGAGGACTAAGTGTATTCATTGCTACTGGGGTGTTTTTACTAAACTCACAATGGACAGACCCTAGGTGAATATATGTAGAACACACAGCCACAAACATTTACGATTCTATGTACTTCTATATCTATGTATATATGTTGAAAACCACATATTCACACTGATACCTCCAATTCTCATCCAACACCACAGAATTTATTCAGTTTTATCCCTTTTCAAATTTGTACTCTCTTTTTCAACAATAAGAAACTTGGTTCCATCATCTTTATATATTTACTGGTTTTTATCAACCCCATTTATGTAATTTACCTCCTATGGTTGCTGCTATCCCTTCCTCACGTAGATGCCCTCATCACCCAACTTGTGTTATTACTCAGTGTCCAACACTCCAGACAAGGATGCCTTTCCACATGGACACCCTCCTCAACCTGCTCAGACTCTGACAGCCTGTTCCAGGATTCTCCACA
The DNA here is from genome assembly GCA_003697995.1 of Taxidea taxus jeffersonii. Lineage (NCBI taxonomy): Eukaryota > Metazoa > Chordata > Mammalia > Carnivora > Mustelidae > Taxidea > Taxidea taxus. The sequence goes on from ML109558.1 coordinate 20,989, forward strand.
CCATGGAGATACTTTTCAGCCTTTTCAAGTTTTAATACAGCATGTCAGTCACCCTTCCTATAGATGCCCTCATTGCTCTAATTGGGCTTTTAACCCCACAGAAAGAGTCCTTACTCACCCAATTAAGGTGCCAACACTTTGGTCCAGACCACCTTCCACAGAGATTCCCTTACCCAGCTTGAACTCCAACATCCTGGCCAGACTGCCTCTCCCATGGACATCTTACCCCGTTCACACTCACAGCCTGATATCCTCCATGAGACTGACATCATCCCTGGACTGCCCTCCAACAGAATATTTCTCTGCACATTTTTTTAACATGCTAACCTGGGCCACCACCTCCCAGCATGGACACTCTCCTTACATGGACCCCCCTCCAGGTGTGACCACTCATATTTCTTGACCACTTCTAGTTACTTGCAGACTGAACTACTGAAGGGGGAAAGAAAGAGAAAGGAAAAGAGAAGAAAAAGAAGAGGAATAACTATGTTTTAATAAAAACAAACTTACAGAATTCTTACTTTGATGTTTTATCATTTACAAATGGACCTTCCCTTATACAGTGGAAGCGTTCTTAATGTCATTAATCAAGAATAATCCATGTTTAGGGATGCCTGGATGGCTCAGAGGGTTAAGGGTCTGCCTTTGGCTCAGGTCATGATCCCAGGGTCTTGGGATCAAGTCCCACAATGGCTCCTTGCTCAGCAGGGAGCCTGCTTCTTCCTCCTGCCATTCCCCCTGCTTGGCTCTTTCTCTCTTTCTCTCTCTCTCTGAGACAAATAAATAAAAAAATCTTTAGGAAAAAAAAAAGAAATAATCATGTTTATATTTCCTTTTTAAAAAATTAGGTAGTTGAATATTGGAAAAGATCAAACCTGGGAGGAGTAAAAAGACTAAAGGATTTGTCTTTGCAAGGCAAACAGATTACATCAGACAAGAATCTTTTGTGCCTGTAGCAAATTTAGGAAATCTTTCTAATTCTAAGAAGAGTCTACATTATGCAATTATTCATATTTCTTAGCCTTTCTCTGGATCACTGCTCCCTTTTGAGAATTTAATGAAAACTATAGCTCTTCCCAGAAAAATGCACATACTGATTCAGACACGCACACACAATTTGCATTCAAATTCAGTGTTCGCATTCTTCTCTATAGAATATTTGGCCTCTAGGTCAAGGACAGAAATAAGTCTTTCAATAACATCAGTGTTTGCCTATCTAAACGTGACACCAGCATCTAGTCTTTGCAGCCAGACCAACCCAGGCTTAAGAACAAGGCCAACCACCTAAAGGAATTATAACTCTGGCCTTAACTTCTCTGAGCCTTATTCATAAAATAGCCATCAGAACTACCTCTGAGCTATGGGGAGAATTTGAGTTTATGTAGAAAATAGTACCATACTCACAGTGTTTGCATGAGTTAATTTTTACTATGTGACTCTTTGGAAGCATCTGAACATTGAACTGAAGAATGCTTCAGTTTCTCACTAAATGCTTAGTGCCATCCTGGAGAAGAGATTTTGAAAATCCAAGTTCATTCAGCTCTTATCTTTTGGTTGTGTCTGTCATAAGAATATATTTTCTTAGTGACAATCCTTGAGCTATATAAAGGAAACAATAGTGCCAAACATGTGTTAGCTCTCCCATTAAAATCAGAGATTCCAACCTAAGACACTTTTAGGGGTCCTCTGGATGAGTGAAGCAGCTCAGAGGGAAGAAACAGGAATTGGTGAAGACAGTAGAAATTCTCCTAAAAGTAGCAGTCCTTTCTCAGCTCTGGGCCAGTGTTACAGTGGAGGACTAAGGGCCTAAGTTACAAAATTGTAGGAGTTTTTCATAGAGGTCAGAAATACGGGTTGGTTGGTTGGTTGGTTGGTTTTTCTTTAAATTGATGTACATCTCTTTCTTTTTTTCTGAATCAGATCACTACTCACATAAGTTCCATAATCTGTACTCCTAAACCTGTTTTCTCCTTAATGAGACTTTGAAAATATGGTTCTGTGGTCTTAGATGGCACAGGAACATTCAAAATGTTCATGTTCATATTCATATTCCATCATTCAAAATGATGGAATAAACATAAGTCATATGGTGCCATAATATTTTCAAAATATTTATGCATCATCATTAGTTCAAATGCGTGTCTTACTGCTGGACAGTTCAACAGTATTAAAAAAATAATATTATGATGACTATCTTTATATACAAGCTTCTGAATTTCTGACATATAAGCTAAACTAGGTGCCCAAAAGGAAATTATTAGGTCAAAGAGGATGAATGCCATAAGTATCCACTAAATTGTTTTCTAGAAGAGTTGCATCAATTTAACTGCTGCCAACAAGGTACTGTTTCACTTCGTCATTGCTAAGCATTACAAATCTACATTTTTTCTTGTTAATAGTCAAACATATCATCTGATTATTGTTTGATTCTGCATTTCTTTGATTACTAACAAAGTGCAAGTGGGTTTTTTTATGTTTGTTGGACATTTATATTTCTTTTGTCTTTGCTTCACTGCTTTTCTATGTATAAATCTAACTCTAATTTAATTATTTGTTTTTCTCTATACATATTTTTCCTACTTTAAACTTTGCAAAAATTTTTCTGCCTTAGAAAATATATCACTATTTTCTTTTGTAATAAGCTACCTATAGTAAGTCTCTATTCAGAACAAGTGGCAGATAAGGACATCACAGGGCAATTGTAAGGAAATGAAATATTTTACAGGAGGAACATATAATTTCAAGCATAATGTCTGTCCCCCCCCAATAAACAAACAAATAAATGGAGCAGTAAGCTGAATATGTATAACTGAAGCAAGTTAAAAAACATAAAGTGCAAATTGAGCAAATAGCTTCAGGGGACATGTATTTATTCATGACCGTTAGTGTTCTAAGCCATAAATCTACTTAATTAAATTTAATTACAATACTGCTCAAGACAACACAGAGATCATAAAATCTGAGAGTGGCATTCTATATATTGCTTAGAGGTAGTCTGTTCATGCAAACAACTGACATGTCTTCACTCAGAAGGACTAATTGAATGAATTGTTGAAGACTATATGGCTAGTGAGGGGAGTCCGAAAATAAAAACAGTTCTGAATTCTTCCTATTTCAAAGATTTTCACCCCTTTTGTTTCTGCTGGAATCATTTATTCACCAGGCAAAACACAGTAAAATAATACAGCATTGGGGAAGCACTGAAGATCATGATGTTTCTGAAACTTTCAGCAAAATTAACTACTGCCTTCCTAGTTGATATTCCTATACTGATTTGCCCATAGTATTACAATGTACATCTATAGGTCATTTTCCCCTACAAAGCTGCTACCTCATTGAAGGTCAGGACCGCATATGCTTCCTCATCTTATTACTAATGTCTGTCTTAGACCCTGCTCCATGAGACACAGCCAGAGAAGGTGTAGAATATAGAAATAAATAAGGACTAGGGAAGCATTAAAATGACAATAGGAGTTTTCATTTGGTCACTGTTTCCAATTAAAAAAAACAAAAACAGACCTTACCTTTAATCATGTGTTCTAAAATCCAAACCTAGCCTTGACCATTTCAGGCTATGTCCCTCGCACTGATTATGGCTCTATAAAACTCCTTTACTCTGTCACAGTCAACTGACCATGATGCATGAAAGAAAATAGCTTTAGGGATCAAGATGCTAACAATAAATATCAGACCCACATTCATAAAGTAGCCATAGGAAACTCAAACCTCCAGCTATTACTTTATGTTACTATTGTGAGAAATAAGCAAGGGACCATGTCTGTTTGCTCATATGATGTGACATGTGAAACATACCAACCAATCTGTCTCTCTGCAGAGAGGATTCTCTCTATGGTCATCCAGGGCAGGATATAGATTCTTTCCATCAAACTCTTTGACAACTCCAGTCCGCTGCTGCATACACATCTAGCTGTTACCCCAAATATGCACCCGCCCCATCTAATATGTATATACAATGGTTGCTCATCCTTGTATTCACACATTGTGCAGAGAGTAGCTGAGCACCTGCTACTCAGCACTGAGCTGATTACTGTCATTTCTGAGCTCTCCAAGTGGCATTGCAGAACCAAGAGCCCAAAGTAATAAGCCAATATTTCCAAGCTTTTCCACATCATAACATACACAAAAGGTACCGGAACGTCAAGAGGCAGATGGGGTTGCTGCTGCTGGCCAACCCTGCCCAGCTGCTCCTAGATCAAAGGAATGAGGTGCACCTGTGTCTTTGTGTAGAGCAGGTGCAACTTCACAGGACACAACCTTAGATTGAGCCTAATGTCAATGTCAAGGTCCCATCTGTCTAGCTTCCAGGTAAACCTAGTCAAATTCAGTGATACCTCAGTTAGGAATAAAGCACAGTCTTATTTGTGACTTTTCTCTTCCCCTCCTTCACCCTGAGGCTCATGCTCAGGGGGCTTAAACGCTGCTAGGACATCCTTATGTAAGGAGAAATAAAAATTTTAAAATAGAGGCTTAATTCTCCCTGCTAAAAAAAAAGGCCTTTTTCTTAGAGTACTTTCTTCTATAAACTTGTAATTATGAAGGCATGTAAATCTTTTTTAAAAGAAACAAAACAACTTCATATCAAGAATGTCTTTCTTGAGGAAGTAGGAACCATCCCTTTAAAATGTAAAATATCAAGTGGAATAGTGCCCATATCTCCAGTGCCTGGGGGAGGGAAGGAGCCTAGCTTCCACAAGCACCTAGCTCCAAGTTATAGAATTCTCTTCTGTCACGAAAATATGGAAAAGTGTACAGGAACGTGGATGGCTCAGTTGGTTAAGTGATGGACTCTTGGTTTCTGCTCAGATCATGATCCAAGGGTCCTGAGATCGAGCCTAGTGTCAGGCTCTGTACTCATCACAGAACCTGCTTGAGAGTCTTTCCCTCTCTGTCTCCATCCTCTCTCCCCTTTGGCCCCTCCCTCCACTGCTCTTTCTCAATAAAATAAATAAATAAATAAACAAATAAAATAAATAAAATCTTTAAAAATATGAAAAGTGTAAATCTTCTTCTGTATAAAGCTAAAAACTAACAAAGATGACAATTCCAGTTACCAGGTAAATTTAGGATGAACTGTGTGACTAGTAATCATTTCTCTTGAGAACATATGTATAGCGGGTTGTACTCACATTTCTTTTTTTTATTCATTTGAGAGAGATACAGAGACAGAGATGGTGAGAGCTCAAGAAGGGGGAGAGGGAGAAGGAGAAGCAGACTCCCCGCTGAGCTGGGATCCCGAAATGGGGCTCGATCCCAGGACCTGGAGATCATGACCCGAGCCAAAGGCAGATGCTTAATGATCTAAGCCACCCGGGCACCCCAAGATTTCTATTTTTACAACCTCTTAGCAGATTGCCTGCGAAGCTAACAGCTTCTAGTGTAATATTTACTCAAAAATTGTTTTATTTCTCTACTACTTTGGTGTAGAAGTTTTCTGGACCTAGGGAAGATCCTTTTTTAAATTACATTTCCCCAACAGAGAAAAGTTATATGCTCATCCATCTTTGTCCTTGATTCTATCTGGTCTCCTGATTCAGATTATTTTTTTTTTCATCTGACACTTAAGTATGTCCTACATCATGCTGTCAGTCTACTGGCATAGAGAGGTCATCATCTCCTCCCTGGTGGGACTGATCAAGCTGTCTTTATTATCATGTCCTGACCATTAGCCCTTTGCAAGCTCAAGCTCAAGAGCGCTTTCTCTCCCAGCCAACATCCATAGGAGCTCAAAGAGCCACAGATAACTTTTTGATGCTTCCACACTATCATAAGCAGTCTCCAAACTCCACATGCCTGGACACCACATCGATATTTCTGTGCTCTGTTTCACCATGATGGCTTGGAGAACTCCTCTGTGAGGTTCACTTTTTTCCTAGCTCTTACTTATCTCAGAGGTCCCCAAATCATCCCATGTCTACTATCAAGATCCAGTTGAGGCTGGAGTGAGGAGGCAGGGCACAGAGTCCCCTCACCATCTAATATTTCCTTCCAAACCCTCCTCTCCACTCCAGCACTGAGGGCTTCTTATTTTATATGTTGAAAGGGACAGATTAAAAACTGTTCTGCCAAACTTTAACCTGTTTGAAATATATATATATATATATATATATATATATATATATAATTTTTTTTAACTTACCTTGCAATCCTGCCTAAAATAAGAACTCTGACATATTTGTTTTCTATTTCCATGGTACCTAGGCAATGGGCAAGGTCCTTAAAGTAGTTATAAATGAAGCATCTAGGTAGGAAAAATATCTATCACATCTCAAGATTTTATCCACTGCACATATGATTGATGGAAAAGTCTAAATCTCTCTCTAAAATTCTCTCAAATGAATACCAGGTTCTACTCTTAAAGTAAATAATTTCACTGTTTGGGTTTCTTTCTTCCTTCTTATAGCACTTGAACAGTGACCCTTTATTTATGGCTAAAGTTTCAAATACCTTCTCTTTTTTCCTCCACAAAGAATGAGTACAAATTTAGTAGGTTTCCCATGTTTGAGGCTTAAGCAAAAAAAAAAACAAAAAAAAAACAGCTCACCTTAGTGGAAGCAAGGACACTACAGAACCATTAGAGGGCCTAAAAAAATCAACTGCAGACCCATCGTGAGGACTAAAGAATCAAATCAATAAGATAAAGAGATCTCCTGGCCTAAAGACTAAATAATAGGATGAAAAACCTGCAAGCTAATGAAAATCAATACATGTTCATCTCTGTGTAGAAAAACCCAATATATTCAGAGCTCCTCTAACTTACCACCTAACAAAATGTATTGCAAAATGTACATCAATAGAGAAGAGATATGCTGAGGAACATGACTGCAAGGGACCATCGTGCTCAGGCAGTTCCCCGACACTCAATCACAGCACTTGAGTCCAGCTGCTCACGGCGTAGGTAGTACATTCTTACATGTGCAAAGTGACTGAATTATTTGACAAGAGGCATAGCGCATAGCATGTTGTACTACTCATCTTCTGACTCTGTCTTTGAATGGTCTACAGCAGCCTCTCCAGGCTCAGAGAATTCATTAACATTGTTAAAACAAACTAAACGACAAGATACTGCTCATGAAATTTATGAAAAAGAAACCAATTTGATTGTGTTGTGGGGTATGTCCATGTGAGAATTTTGCGAAGATCAATCAGACAGATATTGGAAAGTTTGAGAATAATAGATTTATAATTATATTTGGCTTATCCCAAGATGGAGAGAAATACTGTGGAATTTGCAGTATTAATTGAATTCTTTCCAAATAGTTAATACTGATGTTTATTTCGTATGAACTACTAGAAGGTTCTCTGAAAATATGCAGGGCGGCTTCTTGGGAGCAAGAACTAAGCAAGGAATGGATATTTGATGTTATTTTCTTCCTGGTTTTTTTAACAAATACATACTAAGAACCTGTGTTTAAGATACTAAAGATGCAATAAGTGGTTTTTTTAAATACTATTCCTAAAGAGCCTGTAATCTACAAAGAAATGTATGCATGTGTTTTGTAATCAGAAAATGAAATAAGTAAAAAGAAGGAAACACATGCACCTGGCTTCTGTCAACTTAACTAAGCTGGAAATACAATTCCCAGTATTCCTTTCCCAGTCTGACTCCAGCTAGTGGCTGGCACAAGGCAATATACGTGTAAGCAGAAAGCAGGAGTGAGGCAGCAGCAGTTCCATTCTGAAGAGGAGCTCAGGAGTGCAGGACAGGGGTGCCCTGCTTCATATCCACACCAGCTTTCACAGCAGCTGGTTTCTCAATGCCTCCGGCTCTCACTACATCTTCTACTCCTGCTTCTCCAAGTCCTGAGCCAGATGAGCATGTGGCTCCACAGTGAGGATACCAGCTCCTTCCATGGGTCCCTCTCAACTTCAAAATCAGTAAAAGTCAGACAGGGGGTCCAGTCTGTCCACGTTTGAACAGCCTCTACCTACATGTTCAGCTCCTCTTCTAACTACCTCCAACAGTCACCCCAGAAGACCTATAGTGACTTCAGGTCACCAAATAGTAATCTCCATAGACTTTTTTTTTTTTTTTAACCAGCTCCCACCACTGCCTTCAGTGTCACCCTCATAACAAAGCCCTCATTTCAGGGAAGGAATTGTGGTTCCGCTTTTCTTTTGAACTGTAACTGAACAGCCAAAATTTTCAAAAACTAAGGTACTTGCCAAATACGCCTCAGGTTTTATAAAAGAAAAAAAAGAAAGAATTATAAATACTGTTGAAGAACCCTTTATCACCTTCTCAGTCTCACTTTCTTTCTTTCTTCCCTAGAAACAACTATTATTTTAATATATATTTTTCAGGTCATATATGTTATGCTTTTGCTACTCACAAATAATGTATATGACTTGAGGTTGTTTTGAATTTCTACCTTAATGGTAATATGCAAAACATACTCCTTCACAACTTAGTTCTTAAGGTCATTAAGATCCATAGCTGGTTTTAGTTCATATATTTACTCCTATATAATATTGTGTCATAGGAATACACCATATGGCTTCTATTTTTTCTATAAATATGCTTCAGTGATACTTTGTTTCTTTTGTATGGAGTATAAATACTAGAAAGTACACAACTCTTAAGTATTCAGTGCAAAAAGTTTTTACTTGTATATACACCCATGTAACCAATACTAGAACAAGATATGGAAATTTTTTAGCACCTCAGTGGGCACCTTCTCCATACAGTTTCCCAAAGATAACCACGTTTGGTTAGTTTTGTATACCTTTAAACTTCATATAATTGGAGTCACATACTGTGTACTCTTTTGTATCTGGCTTTTTTCTTCATCATTGTGTTGCCATATGAGATTCATCTATGTTTATGTAGTAGTAGCTACATACAACATATCTCATCAGTGCAGTGTCATATGAATTACAATAATATATCATAGACTGCATAGCCATTCCACTACTGATGGACACTTAGACCGGTTCCAGTTTGGAGCTGTTAGGTATAAGGCTGCATGACAGTCTAGTATATATGGTTCAATGAACCATAAATGTTGAAATTTTAAAGTCAAAAAATGGTCGATATCTGAAATTTAAGATAGTTAATGTATATCTTGTGATGGATATAAAAGCACTCGTTTACCTTCATTATTGGGGCAACCATGAAGCTTTACCACTCAGATCTCGACTCAAGAATAAACTTGCCATTCAGCTATAAGAAGTATGGTTAACTGAGAGCAGCCAGCTGGTGGCACTTTGGGCTTCACCTCAGCTTTTGGGCTGAGGTCATATTCCTCTGGAAAATGACTGAACAGGGCAGAGTTCCTGGGGCCTGAACATTTCTGCCCTAAGCTGGATTCCTTTATTCCTTTCATAAGTAATCTTTACTCTGGAGTTCCTCATTGAGTTGGTCCAAACTGTCAGGTAAGCTTCACAGTATGGAGGCTTTTCCTAGTAAATCCTGATCCTTCCCCTTTCACCATTCACAGATGATACTCTCTGATGAAGTTCTTGCAATCCTAGCTGAACTGTGGTCCAAACGACTCAACCGACACAGCTGGTACCAAGCATAGTCCAAGAAAGCAGGTGGTAAAATCGGGTTTTGAGACTGGATTGCCTCCTGTCCAACAGGCATAATAATTTGGATGGTATGTGGAGCACAAGAATAGTGTATTACTTGCTTAAACTTTTATCAGTGTTAAACTGAGGAGTATTCTAGTATGGGGCACCACGCTGGCTGGTGCCCCAACATTTGAGAAGATGGATCACTGCAACAAGGACTGTGAAATCAGCCGGTTATTAAGTTGCATTGTTGTCCTACAGACAGACAATAAAAGCTATGAAGCCTATAATGAAAACTATGAAGGTAGAGTGTGCATTGCATAGCTTACTAAAAGGCCCTTATCTTCTTTCATGGACGAGCAGAAGAAGCTAAAGATCAAACTGAGGATTTAGTATTTAAAATTACAGATCTTCAAAAATAATGCTAAACTGAAGCATGTCTGTTTTGCCAAATCCTGATCCAAAAAATTTGAGGTCTCCATATATGGGATGGGCATCTCTGGATGGATATTCCTAAAGATTTTGGCTCCTCAGCTCTTCTAAACCTTCAGAGATTGCACACCTTCTCCATATTAAGAATTTTAATTTCATCTTAGATAATATTTTGTGATAAAATCAGACTTTTTAAATTGTTACAAAAATAAAGAATGTAAAATAATATCTCAATGTGCTGTTAATTTGTCTTTTCCTTTACCTTTATTTTATTTACTTTATTTATCCTATCCCTTTACATTTACCTTATTATCCATTAATTGCATCATCACAGGTTTTGCTTATTTTTTCTTATTTCTCTTTCTCACATTGAAAATGTAGGGATCTTTCAATGCTCTGGATTCTACTTATTTGTAGGTTAAACCTTGAAAATATCTCCTCCCCAAGTGTGACTTGTCTCTTTTTAATGGTTTCACTTCAGGTAAAAAAATTTTAACTGTAATTGAATTTATTATTCTTACCACTTTTCACTTGTAGGTTTTAAGTTTTATTTAAGAGACCTCTCCCTAATTCAAGGCCATAAAGATGTGCTCCTGTATTTTCTTCTAAGAGTTTTAAATTTTGCTTTTTATATTTATGGCTTTAATACACTTGAAACTTATTTTTCCATGTGCTGTGCCATCAGGAACCTCTTTAACCTCTATTTTTCTCAGGTAGATAACCAACTGTCTCAGCATAATTTGTTGTATAGTCCATTCTCCCTATTCTTCAAACCCACAGTTGGGTTATTGTACTTGTTGAATCATATCAGCAAGGAGTTCAGAGGAAAAGTTAACCCAATTATCTGGCCAATCATTCACTTTTTACCTAATTTCCCATAAGTTCCAGTACACCATGGTGTCTATCCAAATATTTACTTTATTGATTTGATGTTCACTTAATTTTTTTTTATTTTTAAAAACTTCAACCATACAGAAAATGTGCAGAAGAGTAGAAAAACATGCACTCATACATGCTTCATTTAGACTTGCCGATCATTAACACTTCCATGTTTGCATTTTATAGATAGATACAGAGAGATCTTATATGCCTTTGATGACTTTTCCATCAGTATGATACAGCATTTCTGACTGTCCACTTTGTGCTCCCTCCTCAAATTACCGAGCATCCTCAAGTTGGTTGTGATACATTTTTTTCTTACTCTATACATTAAACTGCTAAAGTGATGGAAAAAATAGTGAGGTAGTTGGGCTAAAATTATCTATTGGATTAGTAGCAAGTAGTCTGTCAAACTGAGATCCATAAATTGAAGATGTTGGGAAACGGGCAGATGGATACATATTTTTGTTGCTGCTGCTGGACTATTTGAATTTAAGTTTTAGCTATGACATTCACTCCTCAAAACTTTAACATGTTATTGCCTAAGAATTAGGACATTATTCAAAATAACCATGATATCTGTATCACACCCAGAAAATATAACTTTTACATCAGATACTATCTTACATGTGGTCCTTATTTAAATTCACTAATTACCCCCCATAAAGCCTATTTAACTATCTTTAATTTGGATCCACGATCCAATTTTGGGGTTTTTAGATAAGTTTTTAGATAAGTATTCAAAACTATTCACTTTCCAGTTAGCCCTAGCTAAATGACTTTCTGAAGAGACTTTCTGCAACTAGAGGACTTTTAGAAGACCTAAAGTAAACAGGGCCTTGAAATGTACTTGTCTGTGTGTTACCACCATTGCCATAGAAAGAGCTTCCCATTGTAAGAACTGTACCTTTAGCAAGTACTCTGAAATAACCACACACAGAGCAATGCTACCCAGCTGACCCATAAACCCATGAGCAAAATGTTTATCACTGTATGCCACTGAGGTTTTGTACTTGGTTGTTACGTCACAGTTGTTATGTCGCAAAAAAGTACGCTATAAAAATATTCACATACATTTACTTGTTATGTCTTTTGGTGGTCTTTAATTTTGAAGAGCTTTCTTCCCACCCTCTTCCTCACCATTTAACCCCCCCTTTATTTTTCTTTCAGGTCATAGATATCTTTTGAAGAGTCCATGCCAGTTGTCATGTAGGACAGTACACAATCTGGATATGTCTAGTTGTTTCTTCAGGTTCAGTATTTTTGGTAAGAATGCTGTATTAATGAAATTGTGTATTTCTCTCGGTATTCCACAATATCACATAATAAGTCAAATAAGATCAGTTTGTTCAATTTCTAATAATGTAAAGCTTTGTCACTTGATTCGGGAAATGTCTGTCTCATTTCTGCATTATCGTGGCATTTATTTCCCTCTGTGTTTAATAAGTAACTATAGGGTGATACTTCAAAAATACGTAACAACCTTTTACAAAATGGCTTTAGCCACCATTAATTTCCTTACCTGAATCAATTTTTATATCCTTTGCCTGAATCAATGTTTACTCTCATTAGTTATTTAAAAATGGTGACTTTTAAAAATTCCATAGTGATTGCTATAGTTATTAACTGGCATTCTTTTAAAAAGAATATTCTTGCCATTTATATTTTATTATTTTAACTATGGACTCATGGATTATTTTGTGTCAGTGGGTTGTAATGCCCTGACATACAATTATTTTGGAGGGGGTATTCATAATGTCCCAAATTTGATCAGTAGAAGCCCAGTCAAATCCTTCAGTAACTTCTTATTTTATCAGTCTCCTGCAGGCAAGCCTGGGCAATGTTTCTTTTTTAATTTCACCTATTAAAAAAGACTTCAAGAATGTGTTGTTGGGTGCATTCATAAAAGTAAATTTGCAAAGTCAAATGGTAAATAAATATGTAGTTTTGCTAGATATTCCTCAGCTGTCTTTATTACGGTTATATCAGTCACTGTACTGTCAGGAGACAGAAACCACATGGTAATCTGAAAAGAAAAGTTTAATGAAATAATTATTTACTAGCAGTAGGTGATTAGAGTGACAGGTGATTGGCTACTAAGGAGTAAAGAAAAGCCTAAAGAATATAGAAATGCCAGATATAGGAAAAAACTTCTATACCTGAAACTGAAGCAAAGTAAAAAGGAAGAAAAATGTCTGAGATTCCCACCCCCATACAAAATGTAAGTAAGTGAGCAAAAGAACAAATGAATGAATGAATGAACAAAAAAAACTCGAACATACATGCAAAAAATTGCTTTTTTCCTCAAAGCTCTGCCAACAAGAGGCAACCTTTTGGATGTTTGTGAATCTTATTCATGAGAAATGGTACTTCAGCATATTCTTTCATTTTAATTTATCTTACAAGTAAAGTTGAACACCATCTGTATACCTAAGAGCCATTTTATATCTCTTTACATGAAATTTATCTTCATGTCTTCTATTTTTCTATCAAGTTTTTGGGGTTTTTTTAACTGACTTTTAAGAGTCCCATATATAACTAAAAAGATTACCCTTCATCTGTGATATACATTATAAATATTTCCTCTAAATTTGTCATTTGTCATTTTACATTATTGACCATGGATTATGGGTTTGGAGGGGTTTTTGGCCATTTTTTTAGTCAACTAAATAATATTTTGTCTAATTATATCTTGATTTTAAGTCATGGATAGGAAAATTTCCCCTATACCTAGAAATTCATCCATGTTATTCTGGTACTTGGATAGTTTTGTTTTTTTATATTTCTAAATTATCAGGATTTTATTTAGTATGATGTAAGCTATCTTTTCCCAAATGACTACCTAGTTTTTTAAAGTAATTTCTCAACTGATTTGTAATGATACCCCTATATTAACGTTTTGTGTGAATTTTCAATAATACCTAGAAAACTGAAGGAAAAAGTGAGGGCTTAACTCCCCAAATACTTTAAATAAAACATATTATAAAGTTTTTATGATTAAAGTAGTGTGGCATTGGTACAAAAATAGAGAAATACATCAATGGAAGAGAATTTAAAGTCAAACTACAGTAGAGGTCAGGACAAAGGATACACCCAGTTCTGAGTTCTAAACTTACAGAGGTGACCATGAGGTAATGGAATTGTTTGAAACTATCGCATAACCAAATATGCTAAAGTTACTGACTTAAGATAATAACCATGTATTATATCTCATGATGTTATGGGTCAAAAATTCAGGCAAGGCTTAGCTGGGCCATGCTTCTGCTTGCACAACATGGTATTCATAGAACAATATTCAGCTGGCAGATGAACTTATGTGTATAACCCTGTGGCTTCACTTACCCACATTGATTGGGATGTCTGGAAGGCTGGGTGCAGCTAGGAGTATCATCCAGAGCACCTATAGTTGCCTCTCAATCATAGACACTTCACAGTAGTGGGTACCTTAGATGGTAGCTCAAGGCTTTAAGAAAGAGTATTCAAATAGCCCAAGACAGAAGTCTGAGACTACATCTGACCTAGCCACAGAATTTACCCAGTGTCTCTTCTGCTACATTCTATTGGTTACCAGCAAGTTAAAGATCCAGCTCAGATTCAAGAGGAGTGCATAAGTACCAGGAGGTATGGTTCACTGGAGCAGGAACGTGTCTTTGGAAATAGGCTACCACAAAATAAAAAAGAAATGTAAAAACTATATTATACAGTAAAGGAAACAATCGACACAACTAAAAGGCAACCTATGGAATGGGAGAAGATATCTGCAAAGGATATATCTGATAAAGGGTTAGTATCCAAAATATATAAAGAACTTATAAAACTCAACACTCAAAAAATGAATAATCAAATTAAAAAATAGACAGAAGACATGAATAGACATTTTTTCAAAGAAGACATACAGGTGGCCAACAGATACATGAAAAAATGCTCAACATCACTGATCATCAGAGAAATATAAGTCAAAATGACAATCAGATATCACCTCACACCTGTTCAGAATGGCTAAAATCAACAACACAAGAAACAAAAGGTGTTGACAAGGATGTGGAGAAAGGGGAATCCTCTAGCACTGTTGGTGGGAATGCAAACTGGTGCAACCACTCTGGAAAACAATATGGAGGTTTCTCAAAAAGTTAAAATCCTATGATCCAGCAATCATACTACTCAATATTTACCCAAAGAACACGAAACACTAATCAAAGGGATACATGCACCCCTATATTTATAGCAACATTATCTACAATTGCCCAGTTAGAAAAGCCCAACCCAAGTGTCCCTTGACTGATGAATGGATAAAGAGGTGGAGATACACACACACACAATGAAATATTATGCATCCATAAAAAAATGAAATCTTGCATTAACAACAACATGGGTGGAGCTAGAGAGTATTGTACTAAGCGAGGTAAGTCAGTCAAAGAAAGACAAATACCATATGATTTCACTCATGTGTGGAATTCAAGAAACAAAACAAATGAGTAAGGGGAAAAAAAGAGAGAGAGAGGCCAACCAGGAAACAGACTCTTAACTATAGAGAACAAACTGAAGGCTACCAGAAGGGAGGTGGGTGGGTGGATGGGTTAAATAGGTGATGGGGATTAAAGAGTGCATGTGTTGAATATACACTATACTGTACACTATATTGTACACCTGAGACTAATATTACACTGCATGTTAACTAACTGGAATTTATTTTTTTATTAATATATAATGTATTATTAGCCCCAGAGGTACAGGTCTGTGAATCGCCAGGTTTACACACTTCACAGCACTCACCATAGCACATACCCTCCCCAATGTCCATAACCCCACCACCCTCTCCCTACCTCCCTCCACCCAGAACTAACTGGAATTTAAATAAAAACTTTTAAAGAACACAATGAGATATCACCTCAAAAAAAAAAAAAAACTATATTATAGATAAAAGCTTTGAAAGTGCCTACCTTATTAAAGGGTATAGAGAGAATCCAGTGCAGAAGCATATAAAGCCTACTCTGCAAAAAGACATAAAAGAGTCATTTAAAAAAAACTATTTAATGTTGGAAAATGAAGAGTAGAGTCAGAAAGAAGTATGGTCCATATAGACGTAGGCTGAACAAGAGTCTGGGCAGAGAGAAGGATGGAATCCTTGGAAGAGAAAAGTGAATTTGTTAATAAAGAGGTCTTGATAACTTTTAAGAAAGGTATTTGTGTAAAGTGATGATTAATAATTGTGAAGTCAAATAATAAAAGGTTGTGAGTAGGGAATGAAGAGGAAATAATATCATTTCCTTATTATCTTATTATACTGTAAAGATAAAAGAAATATAAATCTAAAGCTCTGAAGAATAATCTTGAGGTCAGATCAGATCACTCAATAAATCCTTATTGGCTCTATCAAAACAATTAAAAAAAAGATTGTAAATATTGTTACTGAGGCTTTTTCTTACCAGTTTTAAAAAACAATATAGAGTACAGCATGGAAAATTCACTAGATATTTCAGACTTCCAGCAACTAGTCAGCATTTAATTTTCTCCTGATGTGAAATGAGAAATTATCAAGTGGAAAATCAGTGAAAATGGCAATAGCAGGTGTTTATTGAAAATCTATTATGTGTCAATCACTATCCTAGATGTAAAATAGAAGATAAATTATTCTTCTACATGAATTACAAAGATCAAATGGTACTTTTTTTTTTTAAGATTTTATTTATTTATTAGTTAGAGAGAGAGAGAGAGAGAACACAGGCAGAGGCAGAGGGAGAAGCAGGCTCCCTGCCGAGCAAGGAGCCCGATGTGGGACCCGATCCCAGGACGCTGGGATCATGACCTGAGCCAAAGGCAGCCACTTAACCAACTGAGCCACCCAGGCGTCCCTCAAATGGTACTTTTATTATTCATTCTTCGTATAGAGTCATAAGTTCTAGGTATTGGGACTTACTGTAACACATAAAGATTGCGCATCTCATATGGAATCAGTTTTACAATGACTTTCAAAGGCTCTTCCCACTACTATACGCATTCCCATGCCACAAGTCACTATTGTGGTACAGAGGAGCTTAGCAAGAAGACAGTGCAGAATAGAACAGAATAATAGAGATATTCTATAGAAGGGATCACATTCTAGAGAGTTTATAAAGTGAAAATCATAGTCAAGCCACTTATTTAGAAATAAGCAAATCAAGGAAAAATCAGTAATTACATATACTTTATGTAAACACATTTATATAGTCAGCTCTATTTTATAATAAATAAACAAGACAAGAATATAATCTTGAATAAAATTGTAAAACTAGAATAGAATTTTTCTTTTTTCCCCTATTAAATATAGTAATTTAAGATATAGTAATTTACCTTGAGGGAAAAAAGTATTTGAACACAATGACCATACCCATTTTTTACATTAAAGGAGTACCATTATAGAAAGTTTTGAATTGATTTTTCTCTTTTGCTTTTTCTAGACCATTGAAGACCTCCATCTGCTTGATGGACGACTGGATCTTATCACAGAAGAAATGCAAAGTAAAAGGATAAGATAATATTCAGTCTTTGGCATGTAAAACTGCTGTTTTAAAAAAAAAATTCTAAATTTCTTTATCTTTCCACCAACCATCCCAATTTTTCATAATACCAAGAAAACATAAATGACTCAACTCATAAAGTACTCTTACCATATAGAGAATATTCCTTTTCCAATGATCCATGTTTGAAGAAAGATATAGGGTGGGTGCAATAAGCAAAAATAAATAAGTAAATAAAAAACCCACTGTTTTTCCTAGAACTACAATACAGCAGAGGGAAAAAGAAGAAAGATAGGAAAAAGAAAGTGAGTAATTATTTCTCCTATTTTCCCTTTGAAGCTTCTACCTGGAGAGAGAGAGAGGAAGTATGTGAGATATGTCAAACAGAGGTAGAGAGAGATCTTTTTGTCTATGGAAAGTAGCTGACTTACTGGTTGCCCAGTATATATTTGGGCTACTGTCACCCCAAAGTAGCTTTTATTGTACTTGTGGTGAGCCCTGGGATTAGCTCAGAGCCACGGCTGGGGAGTTTACATAGAGATGACTCTCTAATGAAGGGAGCATAACAAATCCCTTAGATAAGGTTGAATGTTACACCAGACCTCAAAGAGGTCAGTAGTGCTCTGGGGGATTAGAAAAGGCCAAATCATATAGGGACTACCACCAGGCTCTGGCCCGACAGACAGAATCCAGATCACAAAACTGATGGCCAACAAAGCAAGTAGTAACCAAATGGACAGAAGACACTGTTCCTAAGTCAGTCAAAAAAGCAAAGGCTGAACACCTGACTTTCCCTTTTTATCATGAGCTTGCATAAATCTTTACCTCATCACCTCCACACTCCCACACATACATGCACACACTTCTTTATGGAATATCTCGGAAGAAAGATAGAAGACTGAGAAATTGAACACTGTGATTCGATTTTCTTTTCCTTGAAAACCTGAGCATTACTTGAAGGGGCTATTTAAATTTTTCAATAAAAGAGCAGTGATCAATATGGTGACATAGATCCTTCCAACTTCAGTATCCCTCACAAGAAGACCAACTAGCAACTATTTATAGATAATCACCACTGTGAAAATACCAGAACCCAAGGTGGAGGCTGTTGCATTCCCATGGACAGCAGAGACCAAAGAGGACCACACTAGAAGAATAAGAGGCATGGTTTGCTTGGACCACATTACCCTTCCTCCAAGCCAGCCCAGAACAAAAATAAGCCAGAATACAAAAATAAATGAAAAAACATCCCATGTTAATAGCTGGAAGAATTAATTTTATTAAAATGTCTACACTACCCAAAGCAATCTGAAGATTCAATGCAATCTGTAAAATTTCAAAGGCATTTTTTACAGAGAGAGAAAAAAAAGTCTTAAACTACATATGAAATCACAAAAGTCTCTAAATACCCACAGCAAATTTAAGAAAAATAAAGCTGGAGGCATCATACTTCTTGAAATGGATTAATGTAAAACCAGAAACTGTAAAACTCCTAGAAGAATATATAGTAGGGGGAAAGTTCCCTGATATTGTTCTGGGCAATGATTTCTTTGGTCATGATACCTAAAGCACAAACAACAAAAGCAAAAATAAATAGGTGGGATGGGATTATCCCGAAAAGCTCCTACACAGCAAAATAACTTACTTAAAAATGAAAAAGCTACCCATGGAATGGGAGAATATATGTGCAAATCATATATCTGATGTGGAATTAATAACCAAAACATATAAGGAACTCAGACACGTCAATAGCAAACACACACACACATACAAATAGCAAATAAAAAACAAACTAATTAAAATGGACCAAATACTTGAATAGATACCTTTCCAAAGAAGATACACAAATGACCAACAGGTATGTGAAAAAATGCTTAACATCACTAATCATCCAGAAAATGAAAATCAAAATCATAGTGAGCTCTCACTTCATACACAGTTATAAAAAAGTAAAGTTAGGGGTCGCCTGGGTGGCTCAGTGGGTTAAAACCTCTGCCTTCGGCTCAGGTCATGTTCCCAGGGTCCTGGGATCAAGCCCTGCATCCCGCTCTCTGCTCAGCGGGGAGCCTGCTTCCTCCTCTCTCTCTGCCTGCCTCTCTGCCTACTTGTGATCTCTGTCTCTGTCAAATAAATAAATAAAATCTAAAAAAATAAAAGTTAATACAGTATACTATTTATACCTATATAATATTACACATTCATTATATATCAATAAAGCTGGAAAAAATAAATTATCCCATATAAAATAAGTTGGACATTTAGTTCTTTTTCCCTAAAAGTCAGAGGAAAGGACTTTGTGATGAGAGTCAGCACATCCACAAGACACTTAAAATGAGACCTCTAGACATCAAAGTATTTAAGTTACAGCGTGAATTAAACATTTTCAGCATGCTATATTTCTTCTGTGGCCAACTTTCCATAGAGTGTTAGACATGTAAGTGGTAAGAGAGGTTGGAAAGAAGTATACAAGGAAGGATAAAACAATAAAATATGTTTTCACTTGATTTTTTTCAGAACTGATATCACAGTGTTTTTGCAACATGTAGACATTTCTATAATAATTTCCTAACATTTTTAAGTCTCTTTCCTCCTAGTGTTAGTAGATGCTAACAACAATATAAATCAGAAAAATAGTGTCAATCTGGACTAATATAATCATTTATTACTCTGAAGAGTTCTGTTGATGCCTGGCCGTTGTTAGTCAGCTAAAGAGAAATGACACAAGAGCCCCATAAAATAAGATAGATGTTTAAGGCAAATAATTCATAGACTCTCTAAACTTCAGATAAAATTATTACCCCAGAAAATGTTCAAATGTAGAAGAAAATGGTTCTCCCTGCTCCCCAAATTTGGATTTTAAAAGACCTAATGGAAAGAGTAGGCAAGAGTATAGGAATAAAATATATCATAATAACAATTTCAGTGTTCTAGAAAAGAAATTCCTTATAGAAAAAAAAAGGGTAAAGAATATATAAAAGAGAAGAATACAAATAAACTATATTACCCTGATACAAAAACTCTCTGGTTTATTAGTCTTTATCCTGGGAATGTTTACAGTTCATAAAAAAAGTTCCAATTGGAGTCGTATTCATATTATATATTGCCAAGTTACTATGCAGAATTTACTACCACTAAGAAATCTTCCAGAGATACAAAATGCTTAAGCAATAGTAAAATACTAAAGAGAGGAGAACAATACCAGTATGTTAGTGGGTTTCAAAGACACAAGAGCTAAAAAGGAAGTAAAATTCTGAAGATAAATAAATATCACTAAAGTACTTTTCCTATGGAGTAGGCGTACTTATTTACTCCCAGATTACAAAAGCCCAAACTAAACCATATGGGGAGAGACAAGAGTCAGACAGATAATACCATATGCATGAATCTATTTCAGGTACCGTATGACAATTTACAGATCAATTAGATCTTACATTCAAGGAATATATCCTACCAGAGAACAGATGTGTAGAATAACCAGGATAAAAAGTTAACAGGGATGTTATAGGATTCAGAGGAGTGGAGAAAGTGATCCTTCTTAAGCTGGAGGCTTACTAAGAGGATAATGGAGAAAATGGGACCTAGCTAGTTATTAATTGCATCGAAAAGATGGAAGGGCAAAACAACAGATAGGAGAAACATGAGCAAAAACATAAAGGCGGATAGTTACAAGTATACACTCCTACTGGAAGGTAGCAATGACCTCATACTTTGGAGATGAGCTAACATGCACCCGAGACTACTTGCCAGTTGATAGAACCGGGAAGATGCATTTGGAGAAGGCAGTAGGTAGAGATGTGGTATCGCTTGGACTATAAATTACTTGAGGAAAAGGACTGACATATTTACAGTATCTTCTCAAAATAGCTACACAGCCAATGTGTTAAATTGAAATGATTATGGTTGAATGACCTGTATTTATTTAGCACCTTTCATTTTAGGCTTTGTAGGTCATACGCAATTTGTTGCATATTCTTTTATTTTTACAACCCTCTAAATATGTAAAACTGATTCTCAGCTTGTGGGCCATACAAAATATGCTGTGTGCTGGATTTTGTTTGAAGCTGTAGTTTGTTAACCCCTGCTAGACCAATCTCACTTACTGCATATATACACAGACATAGGAATTAAAATAGTGACATATAGGGGAGCCTACGTGGCTCAGTCAGTTAAGTGGCTGCCTTCAACTCAGGTCGTAATCTTTGGGCCCTAGATTGAGCCCCACATTGGGCTTCCTGCTCTGCAGGGAGTCTACTTCTCTCTCTCTGCCTCCCTCTGACCCTCCTCACTGCTCGTTCTCTCTCTCCCAAATAAAAAGTAAATTTATTTTAAAAATTAAATAAAATAGTGGCATGTAGATATAATGAGTAACATAAAAGAACCATTCCTCCATAATCATATAGGGTATATATCCCAATAAAGGAGTCAATGATACTATTTGAAAATATATCTTAACAATAGATTAAATAGGTTATTCTGTCATGTCAATAAATGTAAAAATTACATTTAATAAAAGTATTGGGGACACCTGGGTGGTTGCCTAAGCATCTGTGGTCATGATTATAGGGTCCTGAGCCTGGGTTTAGTATTGGGCTCCCTGCTTGGCAGGGAGTCTGCTTCTCCCTGTCCCTCTCCCTCTGCTTCTCCCCAAGATCATGTTCTCTCACTCTCACTCTCTCTTTCTCTCTCTCTCTCTCTCTCTCTCTCTCTCAAATAAATAAATAAATAAATATCTTAAAAAAGAAAAAGTACCAGAGTACATTCTTAATCTATGATCCTTCCAATATCCTTGACCTAAACACCTCGAAGGAGCTTGGCAAAAAGTACATTAATAGCCATGCCCAGGCAGGAGACTGGAGACTTCATATCTAGAAAGTACAAAGTAGTCCCACAAAAAATATCTATAGTACTTCAGATGGGTATAGTCTAACAAGTAGGCCAAAATCCTGACCATCAGTCTATGGACATCACAAGATGCTTGGGCCCTCAGCTGAAGCTTGCAATCTACCTGACAATCAGCATGACAGTGGAAAAGAGCACAGACTCTGGAAGCAGAGCACATAGACTCAAATCCTGGCTCTTTTACTAATGATCTATGTAATCTTGGGCAACTTACTTAACTTCTTCATGTCTCAATTCCTTCACCATTAAAGGGAGAGAACAATGTGTACCACATGAAATGTTGAGAGAAATAAATGAGCTAATATTTGTAAAGTATTTAGAACAGTGCCTGGAATGTAATAAGTGTTATATATATATCCTTATTAATTAAATAGAAGGAGAAGAAGGAAGAAGGAGAGAAGGGAGGGAGGCAAACAGGGAGGGTGGTCAGAGGGAGGAAGAAAAATAGAGAAGGAGGGAAGGAAAGGAAAAGAAATACATTACTCCAATGTTTATAGCAGCATTATTAACAATAGTCAAACTATGGAAAGAGCCCACATGTTCACTGATGAATGGATAAAGAAGAGGTGGTACACACACACACACACACACACATACACACAATGGAATATTACTCAGCTATCAAAAAGAATGAAATCTTATCATTTGCAACAATGCAGAGGCAGCTGGAATGTATATGCTAAGCAAAATATGTCAATCAGGAAGACAAACACCATATGATTTCACTCATGTAGAATTTAAGAAACAAAAACGATGAATATATGGAAAGGGATACAAAGAGAGAAAGAGGGATGAAAACTTTAAGAGACTCTTAACTACAAAGAATAAACTGAGGGTGATGGAGGGAGGTGGGGGGATGAGTTACATGCATAATAGGTATTAAGGAGGGCATTTGTTGTGATGAGCATTGGGTATTATGTGTAAGTGATGACTCACTAAATTCTACTCCTGAAACCAATATTACATTATATGTTAACTAAGTAGAATTTAAATAAAAACCTGAAACACAGCAGAAATGCCCATTACCACCACTGCTATTCAACATAGTACTAGAAGTCCTAGCCTCAGCAATCAGACAACAAAAAGAAATTAAAGGCATCCAAATCAGCAAAGAAGAAGTCAAACTACCACTCTATACAGATGATATGATACTTTATGTGGAAAACCCAAAAGATTCCACTCCAAATCTGTTAGAACTTGTACAGGAATTCAGTAAAGTATCAGGATATAAAATCAATACACAAAAATCAGTTGCATTTCTATACACCAACAACAAGAAAGAAGAAAGAGAATTAGGAGTCATTCCCATTCACAATTGCACCCAAAATGATAAGATACCTAGGAATAAACCTAACCAAAGAGGCAAAGAATCTGTACTCAGAAAACTGTAAAGTACTCATGAAAGAAATTGAGGAAGACACAAAGGATTGGAAAAAGGTTCCATGCTCATGGATTGGAAGAACAAATATTGTGAAAGTCTCTATGCTACCTAAAGCAATCTACACGTTTAATGCAATCCCTATAAAAATCCCATCCTTTTTTATTTCAAAGAAATGGGACCAATAATCCTAAAATTTTTATGGAATCAGAAAAGACCTCAAATAACCAGAGGAATGTTGAAAAAGAAAGCCAAATTTGGTGGCATCACAATTCCAGACTTCAAGCTCCATTACAAAGCTATCATCATCAAGACAGTATGGTACTGGCAAAAAAAAAAAAAAAAAAAAGACACATAGATCCGTGGAACAGAATAGAGAGCCCAGAAATAGACCCTCAACTCTATGGTCAACTAATCTTCAACAAAACAGAAAAGAATGTCTAATGGAAAAAAGACAGTCTCTTCAAGAAACGGTGTTGGGAAAATTGGACAGCCCCATGCAGAAAAATAAAACTGGACCATTTTCTTACACCACACACGAAAATAGACTGAAAATGGATGAAGGACCTCAGTGTGAGAAAGGAATCCATCAAAATCCTTGAGGAGAACACAGACAGCAACCTCTTCCACCTCAGCCGCAGCAACTTCTTCCTAGAAACATCACCAAAGGCAAGGGAAGCAAGGGAAAAAATGAACTATTGGGACTTCATCAAGATAAAAAAGCTTTTGCAGCAAGATGGCGGAGAAGTAGGAGGCTGAGACGACATCAGCCAGCAGGAGATCAGCTAGATAGCCTATCAAACCATTCCGAACACCTACAAATCCAACAGGAGATCGAAGAGAAGAAAAACAACAATTTTAGGAACAGAAAATCGACCACTTTCTGAAAGGTAGGACCAGCGGAGAAGTGAATCCAACGCGACGGGAAGATAGACCCCAGGGGGAGGGGCCGGCTCCCGGCAAGCGGCGGAGCACAAAATCAGAACTTTTAAAAGTCGGCTCCACGGAGGGACATCACTCCAGAGGCTAAACTGGGGTGAAGACCTCACGGGGACAACGTGGACTCAGGTCCCACGGGGTCACAGAAGGATCGGGGGTGTCTGAGTGTCGCAGAGCTCACAGGTATTAGAGCGGGGAAGTCGGCTGTGGAGACAGAGCCGAGATTTCCTAGTGGTCTGTGACACGGACCGGTGCTCTGTGGCACGGGCCGGTGCTCTGTGCGAGGGGTCCCCACAAGATCCGGGGAGACTCCGACCAGGGAGAGCTCAGGGATCTACGGGGTCCGGAGACTCCAGGTGGGACTCTGCCAGAGACAGAGACGCTTGGTCACAGGCTGGGTGAGCTCGGAGCGCTCCCAGAAGCCAGTGAGACGGGACTGCTTACGCACGATTTTCTCTGAGCGCGGGCTGCGGGCGCGCGCGGTCTGCGGGTGCGCGCAGTGTCGGCGGGCCCGCGGTGTCGGCGGCCCGCGGGGTCTGCGGGCCTGCGGTGTCTGCGGGCGCGCGGTGTCTGCGGGCGGACGCACGCGCGCACTCTCCGGCGCAAACGTGGGCTAGGGAGACTGGAGGGATTAAACGCTTTTCTCTGAAGGCGCACTGAAGACTCGGGCCCCTAGCTCTCGGCTCCTCTGAACCGGAGATTGGGAGGCCGCCATTGTCATTCCCGTCCTCCAGAACTCTACAGAAAGCCCTTTCAGGGAACAAAAGCTCCTGAAAGCAAACCTGAGAGGATTACTTAGCCCGGCCCCTGGTAAGGGCGGTGCAACTCCGCCTGGGGCAAAGACACCTGAGAATCACTACAACAGGCCCCTCCCCCAGAAGATCAAAGAAATACAGCCAAGACCAAGTTCACTTAACAAGGAGAACAGCGGATTCTTATCTGGACAAAATGACAAGGCGGAAAAGCTCACCACAAAAAAAAAGAGCAGGAGACAGGATCGAAGGCTAGGGACCTAATCAATACAGACATTGGTAATATGTCAGATCTGGAATTCAGGATGATGATTCTCAAGGTTCTAGCTGGGCTCGAAAAAGGCATGGAAGATATTAGAGAAACCCTGTCAGGAGAAATAAAAACCCTTTCTGGAGAAATAAAAGAACTAAAGTCTAATCAAGTTGAAATAAAAAAAGCTATTAATGAGGTGCAATCAAAAATGGAGGCCCTTACTGCTAGGATAAATGAGGCAGAAGACAGAATTAGTGATATAGAAGACCAAATGGCAGGGAATAATGAAGCAGACCAAAAGAGAGACAATCAACTACTGGACCAGTAGGGGAGAATTCGAGAGATAAGTGATGCCATAAGACGAAACAACATTAGAATAATTGGGATTCCAGAAGAAGAAGAAAGAGAAATAGGAGCAGAAGGTATACTGGAGAGGATTATTGTAGAGAATTTCCCTAATATAGCAAGGGGAACAAGCATCAAAATCCAGGAGGTGCAGAGAATACCCCTCAAAATCAATAGGAATCGATCCACACCCCACCATCTAATAGTAAAATTTACAAGTCTTAGCGACAAAGAGAAAATCCTGAAAGCAGCACGGGACCAGAAGTCTGTAACAAGCAATGGTAAAAATATTAGATTGGCAGGAGACTTATCCACAGAGACCTGGCAGGCCAGAAAGAACTGGCATGATATATTCAGAGCACTAAACGAGAAAAACATGCAGCCAACAATACTTTATCCAGCTAGGTTATCATTGAAAATAGAAGGAGAGATAAAAAGCTTCCAGGACAAACAAAAACTGAAAGAGTTTGTAAACACCAAACCAGCTCTATAGGAAATATTGAAAGGGGTCCTCTAAGCAAAGAGAGACCCTAAAAGTATTACCACAAAGGAACAGAGACATTATACAGTAACAATCACCATACAGGCAATACAATGGCACTAAACTCATATCTCTCAATAGTTACCCTGAATGTAAATGGGCTAAATGCCCCAATCAAAAGACACAGGGTTTCAGAATGGATAAAAAAACAAAACCCATCCATATGCTGCCTACAAGAAACTCATCTTAGACCTGAAGACACCTCCAGATTGAAAGTGAGGGGGTGGAAAACAATTTACCATGCTAATGGACATCAGAAGAAAGCTGGGGTGGCAATCCTTATATCAGATCAATTAGATTTTAAGCCAAAGACTATAATAAGAGATGAGGAAGGACACTTCATCATACTCAAAGGGTCTGTCCAACAAGAAGATCTAACAATTTTAAATATCTATGCCCCTAACATGGGAGCAGCCAACTATATAAACCAATTAATAACAAAATCAAAGAAACACATTGACAAGAATACAATAATAGTTGGAGACTTTAATACACCCCTCACTGAAATGGACAGATCATCCAAGCAAAAGATCAACGAGGAAATAAAGTTCTTAAATGACACACTGGACGAGATGGACATCACAGATATATTCAGA
>ML109559.1:0-49539 GCA_003697995.1 Taxidea taxus jeffersonii
GCCTCATTTATCCTAGCAGTAAGAGCCTCCATTTTTGATTGTACCTCATTAATAGCTTTTTTAATTTCAACTTGATTAGATTTTAGTTCTTTTATCTCTCCAGAAAGGGCTTTTATTTCTCTGGACAGGGTTTCTCTAATATCTTCCATGCCTTTCTCAAGTCCAGCTAGAACCTTGAGAATCGTCATCCTGAATTCCAGATCTGACATATTACCAATGTCTCTATTGATTAGGTCCCTAGCCTTTGGTACTGCTGCCTGTTCTTTTTTTTGTGGTGAGTTTTTCCACCTTGTCATTTTGTCCAGATAAGAATATATGAAGGAGCAAATGTAATACTAACAGGGTGGCAAAGACCCCAGGAAGATGTGCTTTAACCAAATCAGAAGAGACCCCAAATCGTGGGGGGGGGGAGGGACGGGGGTAAAAAGAAGTTCAGAAAGGAGAAAAAAAAAAGGAACATAAATAAAGAAATATAAAAAAAGAAAAAAAAATATATGTATTAGACTGGTGACTAGAACAGGGTCACCCACTTAATTTTGGGAGTATTTTGGTCTCTTAGAAGAAACTACCTCCCCAAATTTTAAAGAATGAAAAACATATATAAGGATAAACACAATGAAGGGATGGAATATGACTATAAAGATAAAAAAATTTTTTTTTCTAACAAAGGAGTTGATAAGGTAAGTTGGTAGAGAGAATAAAATAAAATAAAATAAAAAACAAAGTGGAGAGAACTTCCTTGGGCTGGAGACTAGATCAAGCCCGGTACTAGATTTGGGGTGTATTTTGATCTATTAGGAGAAGTTGAACCCCAAATTTTTAAGAAGAAGAAAAAACCCTATGTGTATGCAAAGAATAAATTTAGATATAGTGAAGGATAAAATATGTCTATAATAATAAAGGTTCAAAGAAGATTTTTTTTTAAGAAAGTTATTAAGATAAACTAGTTAAAAAACGTTAAAAGAGGAAAGGGTAAAAGTTAAAAAAAATTAGCCGAAGAGAAAAAAAATTTAAAGAAATTAATTAACTTTGCAAGACTAAAGATTCATGGGGAGAAAGCCAAGAATTCCATGCTTTGCTTTCTCCTCCTCTGGAATTCCGCTGTTCTCCTTGTTACGTTAACTTGGTCTTGGCTGGATTTCTTGTTGATCTTCTGGGGGAGAGGCCTGTTTTAGTGATTTTTCAATTGTCTCTGCCCCAGGCGGAATTGCACCGCCCTTACCAGGGGCCGGGCTAAGTAATCCTCTCAGGTTCGCTTTCGGGAGCTTTTGTTCCCTGAATGCTTTCCGTAGAGTTCCGGAGGACGGGAATGAAAATGGCGGCCTCCCAATCTCCGGCTCAGAGGAGCCGAGAGCTCGGGGCACCAGTCTTCAGTGCGCCTTCAGAGAAAAGCGCTTAATCACTCCCGTCTCCCCAGCCTCCAGCCGCGCTTGGAGAAAATCACGCGCAATCAGTCCCGTCTCACTGACCTCTGGCTGCGCTCCAAGGTCACCTAGCCTGTGACCAAGTGTCTCTGTCTCTGGTAGAGTCCTACCTGGAGTCTCCAAACCCCGCAGATCCCTGGGCTCTCCCAGGTTGGAGTCTCCCTGGATCTTATGGGGACCCCACGCACAAGCACCAGCCTGTGTCACAGATTACAGTTCAAGGTAACTCCGAGTTGAGAGCTCACTCCTTGGCTCTGTCTCTGCAGCCAGGTTCCCCGCTTTAATACCTGTGAGCTCTGCGACACTCAGACACACCTAATCCTTCTGTGACACCGCGGGACCTGAGTCCACGCTGTCCCTGTGAGGTCTTCACCCCGGTTTAGCCTCTGGAGCGATGTCCCTCCATGGAGCAGACTTTTAAAAGTCCTGATTTTGTGCTCCATTGTTCCGCCGCTTGTGGGGAGCCGGCCCCTCCCCCCGGGGTCTATCTTCCCGTCGCATTGGATTCATTTCTCTGCTGGTCCTACCTTTTAGAAAGTGGTCAATTTTCTGTTTCTAGAATTGTTGTTTTTCTTCTCTTCGATCTCCTGTTGGATTCGTAGGTGTTCGAAATGGTTTGATAGGCTATCTAGCTGATCTCCTGCTGCCTGATGTCGTTTCAGCCTGCTACTTCTTCGCCATCTTGACTCCTCTTCCACGTTATATAATTATTCTACAATATTATTGTCCATATTTGTTATACTGTACATTAAATATCTATGTTGTGTTTACTCATAGCAAATTTGTGCCTTTAAACAACACTGATCTTAACTCCCCCACCTCACATCCCCTGGTAACTATCACTTTACTGTGTTTTATGAGTTTAACTTTTTAGATTCCATGTATAAGTGATATTATGCTGACACTTGTATTTCTCTGTCTGACTTATCTATGTATAACTTAGCATAGTGTGCTTGGTACATTTGTGTTGTTTCAAATGGCAGGATATTGTCTTTCTCAGGGTTGAAGAATATTTGTTAACATTGGTTTTTTAAAAGTAACAAAAATAACTTTGTAGTCTTCAATGAACCCTCAGTGATGTCTGGATCCACAAGGCTTAAAAATGACTAAAAACTTTAGTCATTTTTTTGACTGAAGTTTTTTTGGTTAATTTTATTTATTCTTGGACATTATCTCTGCCCATTCCTTCTTCTCAGTACCCATGTCTCTCTGTCCACCTTTGTGACACTAACCCTTCGTGCACAACTATATGTGGACAGCTCCTAGAACATGTGAGAATCTGATCACTGTCAGTTAGGTTAAATAAGGAAAAAACATTTCACTAATGTAACAATCATAACATGATTTTTTGGTTAGTGAACCAATACAGTGGAGATCTTAGGATATCATTTGGGGCATCAAGGTGTCTGTGGGGGAAGACTTCTTAATTTTCCAGGCATAATTCTCTTCCTTTCTCATCCTATTCTTAGGAATAGCCCATTCAAGCTCTCATTGCTTCTCAAAGTGATAATTAGTCATTATTTGCCTTCATTTCAAAACCTAGCAAGTAGAATATATTCTAAATTCTGTTGTCAGGTAAAACTCCTAACACATAGTTATGATCTTGCCAAGTTTAATGGCTTTCCTTTGGAAGTGATAAATCCATAGCTTCTTGGCTTGGCTTCCTAGGTCTTCTCTGACCTGGCTCCCAAACCTGATCTATCTTACATGGACATCCTCATGATTTATATTGCTCCTGGACTCCACCAGCAGATGCCAAATGCCAGTTGTTCAGATCCTGTTTATCTTTTTTTTTTTTTAAGATTTTATTTATTTATTTGACAGACAGAGATCACAGGTAGGCAGAGAAGCAGGCAGAGAGAGAGAAAGGGAAGCAGGCTCCCTGCTGAGCAGAGAGCCCAATTAGGGGGCCGATCTCTGGACCCTGGGATCATGACCTGAGCCGAAGGCAGAGGCTTTAACCCACTGAGTCACCCAGGCACCCCCAGATCCTCTTTATCTTGTATGAGTCTTCTAATGTGAAACATTTTCAGAGTCCTTCTGTGACTTTGTTAGCTGGATGTATTCTCTCCATAGCACCTTGTCTGTATTTCTTGTATGATACCAATCATGATCAGCTTACTGGTAAAGTTGTTGATATACTGTCTCCTTTATCTTACTAGAATAACTCCTTGAAGACAAATATTATGTCCTTATGAGTTAAAACTGTGTATATAAAAGATGTGTATATAAAACTTAAAACTTAAAAACTGTGTACATAAAAGATGCTTAATAAATATATGTTAAGTAAAGACAGCCAACTTAAATTGATCATTTCCTTTATTTCTAAGAATTTTATGTATTTTATCTCTTTTAACTATCACAGCAGTTTTAGGATGGATGTGTTGTTGATATTCCCATTTTACAAATGAGGACAGTGAGGCATAGAACATTTAACTAACTCATTATTGCACCAAAATTGAGTGGTGGGGCCAGGATGCAACCAAGATAGACCTCAGAGTTTGCCCTGTCATCACAGTTTTCTGAGTGATCTATTGAACAAATACCTAAATGATTGAATGAATGAGAATCACTTTATAGCCTTTGGGCTATGATGCAATGGCTTCTAAAAGCAACCAAATGAATCCTATTCATGGTAATTTTCTAATAAGATTTTATTTCAGAAGTTTCTCTTTGTGTGGCAATGGCCCAATCCAAACCCTAAATAAAACTAAAATATGGACAAAATTCCTGTGACTTCACACCTTAGATTTAAAATATGGATGATAACCCACACATAAATAATAGTCTTCTTTCTTTGTCTCTTTCTCTCTGTCTCCTTCTTTCTTTCCCCACTGTCACCTGACATTTTTAAAACAGCATAGTATTTAAAAAATTATTTATTTTGTGTAGGATGGTTCCAGGCAGGTTATCTTTAAGTAGCAATGAGTGCAGTGATTTGGAATACCTAGCAAGATTGGCATTCTGGTCCAAGTACCTTTCCTCTATTTTCAGTAGCTATTAGTGGAGTCACTGGAAAGCAACAGAACTGCCACAGTATGCTCTGACCCCATATGACTTCTGCAAAGGTCACGCTGTTGTATGAGTCTTTTTAAGACTTCTGGACTTTTGCAGAAGGAATGGAGAATAAACTCAAGGGGCATTATTAAATGTGTTTTGATAGCATGTGTTTATATAGTGTGTTTCTTAAAGTAGCAGCGATACAAAGCAAGCAGACCTTCCCAAATGAGTAAATTATTCCTGATGTTTTATAGTATACTTCAGATTAATATGGAAGAGTTCAGTGGCAATAAAAAGCATAATAAATTGTTGTAACCTGAAGAGAAGAATCATCCACCCTGACTGTTGCCCCTACAGCTTAGTCACAGAAATAGTTTGAGAAGGGAAGGGGTGAAACAAGATGATTAAGGTGGCCTTAATCCAACTAAGGTGAAGGACTGCCCTTTAATCCTATGAGGCTTATTTCTGGAAAAAGAAAAAACAAAAAACAGAACTTGGCCTTTGAGACCAATTACCATGCCACAGAGGAGTAGCTGCTCACTCCTGGAGAGCTGTCAGCCCCAGGAAGTCATGGAAGGAACATTTGCCTCTTTTTGCTCAGTACAGATCAATTCTTACCATCACTTGGGGCATTAGGGACAATGTGGTTTGTAAAATAGCATCATGATATAATACTATTGGGTTTATAAATGTAGGATGGTACAAATTTATGACCTTTTATTTCTCTTCCTTCTCAATGTAGACTGGCTCAGGTTTTGCCCATTCATTAGTTACTGTGTAGTAGAGGACAACTGAATTGAATTCTCAGCTTTTAGCCACAGAATTATTAAACTGATTTTAAATATTAAGACCTGTAAGTTGATCATTGACAGTTGAGACATCAACTGTCAGATATTTCACTGGACTTGTTACATACATTATCTAACTTGATTCTTTAACAAATCTATGGCACAGGCAGAATTGTCCATTTTAGAAACTGAGAAACTCAGGCTTCTATAAAAGACTAAATAAGAGACTTAAGAAATCACAAACATTCTAGTGACAGAAATAAGATTTATATTTTAAAAATTATGATAACTTTTGGATTTATCTTGCATATATGTTTTTTAGTTAGGCTAAATAATATACCAGTTTCAAGTAGTATTAATAAGAGAACAAAATGCTTACATTCCAAAAATAACAATCAGTTATTATGTTGACATAATGCAGCCTCATGTTTGGGGATTTTACACAGGTTCACAGGGCAAAGGACAGAATATAAGACAAAATGAAAGAATATTAAAATTTTTAATTTTATTTTAAATGTAGATTGAAAAGTATGGATTTCCTTCTGATCTTACCCTTTCCCCTCGAGAAACCATCCAGCTTTATGATACCATGTTTCAATTCTGGAAAAGCTGGCCCAGGGCCCAGGTAAGTAATAATTACATATTTAATTTGAATTAATTTTATTACAGTGGATGGTAACATTGATGTTCAGAAAGACAAATTCTAACTCTTTCTGATCGTGTGCATCTAATTTTTTAAAATTATAGATAGTTTCCAAAACAAAATCATCCCTCCTCAGACATTCTTCTTGCTAACATAACTGTGTTTTACTTTAATGGTGTATAATGAATTCCAGAAGATAGTTCTTCTTTCAGTTTCTGGGATATTTTTGATATTTTAGTCTCCTTTTACATCTTGGATTCATACTCCTTCATTTTCTC
Organism: Taxidea taxus jeffersonii; assembly: GCA_003697995.1. Lineage (NCBI taxonomy): Eukaryota > Metazoa > Chordata > Mammalia > Carnivora > Mustelidae > Taxidea > Taxidea taxus. The sequence goes on from ML109559.1 coordinate 6,134, forward strand.
ATTGTACTCCCCTTTTCCCTTTATACCCTAATTGCTGCCTGTTTTCATCTTCTGTGTGGTTGTGCTCTGCATTGTTTCTTTGAAGAGTTCATCCATCCTGTTAGATTTATATACTGGAAACTTTGAGGGGATAAAAAGACATCCAATAGTCTGTGCTCCCAAGAAGCTTATAATTCCCCTTAAATGAAGTGCATAATTGAGAAACATCTTTGGATTATCTTGCATAATTTTATTTAATTTTGTGCTGTTTCTTTTCAAGGAATTTGATCCGGAAAAATTCATTCATTTTAAAAATAAAATAGTCATTAAAAAGTTAGATGCTAGAAAATATGAAGAGAGCTTAAAGGCAGAATTAACAAGCTGGATCAAAAATGGCCATGCTGAGGAGGTAATCACAAATGTTTTTGGCAAAACTCTATGTTCCTTGTTTTCTTGAGTTACATTGTTTTCATTATTATTATTATTATTATTATTACTATTATTTTAGTCTTCAATGTTCATTTTACGACTCTAGGCAGAACGGAAGTCTAATGATTCTGAGGTAGAATAGAAAGAGGAAAAGGACATATCTCTTTGTTTAATCCTTTGTGCTTTCTAAAACATCCCAGAAGCCATGAGTTCCTGTTCAGTGTTACAATAGGACAATAACAGCAGTGTCACTATCCACAGTCAGTGTTTTTGATGCCGTGTCAGCAGAGATTGAAATCACAGTTAACAGTAGTTCCAAAGAAGCCTTTATACCTTTATCATTTTTGTCTTGGGATTTTTTTTCTTTTATTATCTTTATTTCAATTTGTAGGAACTAATTATGTATTAAAACGTTCACCTGGGGTCATGTAAGTTTTCATATTTATATTAAATAAGTTGATGATGGTCTTTATATTTTGAAGTTTGTTTTATTGTCATACATTAAGGTTTCTCATTTTTGGTGAGTGATTTATATTAGACTTTTCCCATTTGAGTTTTTTCCATTACATTTTAATTCAGGTAATCTCTTTCCACTCAGAAACATAATTAATTTATATTTTCTTCCATTTATTTTGTCATTTAAAAACTTTCAAAAGGTATTTGAAAGTGGTTTTCATACAGATATGGAGAGAAACTGATTTACCCTACCTTCTGCCATAGTGGTACCAGCATCATTTGCTAACAACCTCTTTCTGACTGACTTTTGTTGTCTTACATAATTGCATGTTAAATTGCATATATATATGCATGTATATATGTATTGGTCTTTTTGTTGTTGTTTTTTGGTGTATTGATTTGTGTATTTCTTTGATGGTTCTTTATAAAATGTTATATATTTGTAATTATTTTATTATATTTTATTTTAAAGAAGCACAGAAATAGAGATTAGACAACTATGAAAATATTTTAGCCAAAAGTAGTTATTCTTTTTTTTTATTGTGCAGAATTTAAAACTAATAATTTTTTGTTCATTGCTACAGGCCAAAATGGTTCTGAGGAATCTTAGTCCTGATTCAGTTTTTAGTTCAGAAAACATGATAAGAATGTTTCCACTTCTCGTTGAAAAGCTAAGAAAAATGGAAAAGTTACCGGCATTATTTTTTTTGTAAGTCATTTAATTTAATTAGTTTTTGTTTGTAATTTGTATCAGGCTTATTCTTTTAAGTTGAGGAAAATCACACAAACTTTACTGTTGTAATTAGGTACTCATAACTATTTTTGGTACTCATTTGTTAACAGAATGCATATATAAAAAATAGACCTTTCTAGTTCAAAAAAATATTTAGTTCTTTTTTTTTTTAATTATTTATTTGATAGAGACAGACACAGCAAGAGAGGGAACAGAAGCAGAGGGAGTGGGAGAAGGAGAAGTAGGCTTCCTGCCCAGCAGGACCTCCTCATCAGGGAGCCTGATGGGGGGCTTGATCCCAGGACCCTGGGATCATGACCGGAGTGGAAGGCAGAGTCTTAACAACTGAAACACCAAAGTACCCCCCCAAAATATTTAGCTCTTAAAAATACCAGTTCTTAAAAAAATTTTTACTTGTGCTATTACAAATTACCATCTTTGAATAGTCTTCTACTCCGTTTTTTATCTTTTTTCTGTAAACTATTATATTTTATTTAAGTCTTGTAAATTTCCAGTAAATATCGAGGTATTTTGCAAAATAAATTGAATGTTTACACACACAGGTATCCCACATAAAATTAAAGCATCCTTACAACATACTAACATATTTATTGGTGTGGTATTTTATTGTTTTTAATTTATAGTTCTGAGAAGTGTAACAGAGACACTGCTGTCTTGCTGAAGTTTATATGCTATAGCATGAAAATAGCTTAAAATTGAATGTAATTATCCAGTTTTGGTGAGGTATTAGTTATACCAAAATATGCTCATTAAATGGGTAATACTGTGTATCCTGGATTAACTTTGATCACATAGTTTGGGATCAGAATAAAATGCTTTCTTTACTTTTGACAATTTCAAACTATTTTCCGCCATGGAAGTTTAAGCAGGCCACATATATAAGCAAACAAATGAACAAATAGATAAATAAAGCTACATAATCTTATTCAGCTGGCAAAGTTTAATGGAATTTGTTTACACATAGACATATAGTAATTAATCATTATTGGTGGTATATATTTAAAATAATGATGATAATTAAATGTATGGTTGTGTTTGGAACTTTTGGAGATTGTAGTGTAATTGTTCCTTTTACCTGTGTTGTTGGGACAAGGAAAATAAATTTCTGAACTACCAAGAAGTTACAAAGCTCACCTACTTTACTTTAGAGCATGGCTACAGATTTAGTTAGAAAAAAAACACAATTTTGTGCACCTGAGATATTCCTGAAAGCCTAACTGCAATATAGAAATCCAAAAATAACCGTATTTATTGTTCATGCACACATACATACTTAAAACACTTAAGAAGTAAAATATTTTCACCCAATGTGTGAAGGAAGTCAAGAGCTAAACTTCCAGATAAAAAATAGATCATCATGGGAATGTAAGGTACAACATAGGTAATCTAGTTAATAATGGTGTATTGCATATTGGAAGGTTGCTAAGAGATTAGTTCTTAAAAGTTCTTGTCCCCAGAAAACAAATTCTGTGGCTGTGTGTAGTAACATGTTAATTAGACTGATTGTTGTAGTAATTTCATAACATATGCAAATACTGAATCATTATATTATATACCTGGAATTAATATAATATTGTATGTTAATTTTACTGCAATTAAAAAAAATAAAGGGCAGAGTACGACAGAATACATAGCATTTTGTGCACCTATAAAAGCTTCTTTGGAAACTACTTAGGAGCACAATCAGTGTATTTTGTAGTATGGGCAAGCTAATGAGATAAATAGAACATGACTTTTTTTTCTAACGCGGTTTCTTATGTCCCATTAGTAGTTCATAAGGTTTCCATTTTGACCTATCATCACAAGCTTGTAGCACTGGTTTTTCTAAATGTTATTATTCTGATTGTGTAAAATCATGTCTTGCTATTGTTGTAATTTACATTACTCTGATCAGTATTAAAGTTGAGCATTTCTTTCAAGTAAGTAGTCTTTTAATTTTTTCCTCATGTGCTATTCAAATAACTTTTCTTTTGGGTTTCACAGCTTTTGTTTTGTTTTGTTTTGTTGTTGTTTTTCAGGAATTCTAATTCTTTGTCAGTTATCAATTTGGCAATTATCTTCTCTGAGTCTAGTACCTGTCCTTTAACTTTGTCTATGCTATCTTTTGTTAAAGAGTTATGTTTAATTTTGGTGCATTAAAATTGATCAATGCTTAAAAAAAGGAAAATGTTTCACAAAAGCCTTATAGATTTAATTTTCTTGAGGAATTGAATCTTGGCCTGTCTATGAAATTTTGGGCTCTCTGCAGAACATACTGTGAAAATTCTTGGTCTTGCGAAGTTTGATTTAATCTTAAGTAATCCTAGTTCATCAATAAATCGGGATTTTTTAGGGCTCAATCTGTACATCTAAGAACTTATCAAGTAGTAGTCATCCCTGTCAATCTTCTCCAGTTTGGTCTCTAGAAAGAGATGTGTGGAGCACGTTTAATATTTAGTGACAGTATTAGTGTGTGCTTAAGAACACACTATTTCATGGTCAGTCCCAAGTTTGTATCCTACTTCTGCTCTCAATTAGTGTGGTGCTTCTAGACAGCTACTTAATGGCTTTGAGCCTTAGTTTCCCTATTTGCAAGGTGATAAAAATAGTAATACGCAGGGTTGAGGTGAGAATTAAATACAAATAAATTATGAAAGCCCTTAGTGGAGTATGACAAAATGATATTGATGGAAGTCCAATTTTGATCACATTCATTCTAAATAGGTTATCAGAGAGATTTAAGAGGAAAAATTATTTCCAAGTGATCTAGATTTTAAAACTTGAAGTACGATGATGAAAATGCTGCCATTTCATGCAGAATGTACACCTAAACGAAGTAAATCACATTAAAATAAAAAAAGAAGCAGCATGATTTCATGACTAAGAACATAGGCCAGACTCTGTCACATTCAAGCTGTGGAATCCTGGGCAGATCACTTAATCTCTTTATATATCCATATTCTCATCTATGAAATAGGTATAATAATAGTGCTTTCCTCATAGGGTGGTTGTGAGTACAAAATGGGTTAATATATTTATGATACTTAGAGTAATTTCTGAAGATAACATGTTTAAGTGTTTACTAACTTTATTATTTTATTGTTTTATTGTCTATTATATAAAATTTCTTGCCATGTGGCATAGACTGCCATTTACTTAATCCTCACTTCACTAGTATACCAATTTTTTAGTCCTTATTTGGTCTCTGGAAAGAAGTAGTCACAACCCAAAAGTTAGGGTGAGAACCCGACATTGTCTCCATTCCTGCCTAAGAGCAAAATTTTTAGTATATGATCTCACATATATATAAAATCTAAAAAAGCTAAACTCATGGAAACAGAGAGTAGTTGGTGGTTACCAGGGTCTCAGGGTCTCATATAATGTAGAGCATGGTGACTATAGCTAACAATATTGTATTGTATACTTCAAAGTTGTTAAAAGAGTAATCTTAAATCTTTTCAGACTAACACACAAAAGGCAACCACAGGAGGTGATGGATGTGTTAACTAACCTTCTTATGGTAATCACTTTGTGATGTGCAGACGTATCAAATCATTATGTTGTAAACCTTAAACTTACACAGTGGTACATGTCAATTATATTTCAATAAAACTGGAAAAAAACAAAGGAGTCTCTAAAATTCACAAAAGATTTGTGAAATCTGAACTTACACATATTTATATAATGCTAAGTGCCTTTGATTCTGTTAGGAGGCAGACCTAAATATGATTGGAATTAAATACAAGAGCAACTACAACAATACAAATAAATAAAGACCATAATTCTTTTTTGTTTTTAAACTTCTTTTTCGAGGGGCGCCTGAGTGGCTCAGTGGGTTAAAGCCTCTGCTTTTGGCTCAGGTCATGATCTCAGGGTCCTGGGATCCAGCCCCATTGGGCTTTCTGCTCAGCAGGGAGCCAGATTCCCCCTCTCCCTCTGCCTGCCTCTCTGCCAACTTGTGATCTCCCTCTCTCTGTCAAATACATAAGTAAAATCTTAAAACAAACAAACTTCTTTTTCTCATCTTGTATTTTTTTGGGGGGGGGGCAATCCCTTTTCTGTGTATAAATAGAGAAAATCCATTGTTCTATGTCCGTTACTTGTGGAGTATCTTACCTACTCTTATGGGAAAAATTTCCATGGGCTCTCATTGTTGTAGCCTCAGGGTAAGGTCTGCAAAAGGAGGGGAACTTACTATTTACTATAAGGTAGTTAATAAGGAGTCTGCTGACCCAGAATACCTTGTTTGCCTGTTCAGGATAAAACTCATAAAGATGGATATTAAAAGCTTAATAGGTATATGTCAGGATGTTAACAGTAGATGGAAATATGATTTAAATTTTATTTATGATACAATTTTCAGGGCAGATGGTCTTTTCATTTGCTTGTAGATTCAGCTTAAGAGATGTAGAACAAACAGCCATATGGGTGAGAAGTTTCCTGGAGGAAAAGCAAGAGAGTCAAAGGCCTCCCAAAGCTGATAAAGAAGCCCATGATATGACTAACAAACTTCGAAAAGTTAAAAAATCCATTGAGAAACAAAGGACAATGTAAGTACTTAATGAAACAAATTAGTGGTTAAGGGTTAAAATACTCCACAAGTTGAATTGGAAACATACATTGTGTTACAAAGAAATTCTAGTTATTGCTTGAACTTATTTGCAAATTGTGTAAATTTGGGTGGGAGAATGGGGTAAAGATAAGTGGTCATAATATTTATATATATATTCTTTAGTTGCATAAATGTGTCTCATTTAGGACTTCAGAGAGGCAGAACCACAGCATATGAGCATTGGTAGACTATGTACCTGACATAATCATCCCTCAAAATAAGTGTATGTGACTCCAACTCTCAGAGCAAAGTCTCTGAGGAGTTAGTCCTCCGAGCAAAGTCAAAACACGTTGTTTTGGGCCACACCATGGAGGTATCACTTATTTATCCTCACGGTCACATAAGTGAACATTGAATAAATTGGGGAATTGATTGAAATGCCATTTTTATGCTTGATAGAATTTTGCTTTTGACTCCTCTTCTCTGTTCTCATGCCTAATCCTGACAACTCTAATTCAAGATGTTTACTGTCTTCCTATTATTCTCTCCATCTTATTTGCCACATGGTATACATGCTCATTATGTCTTTCTTGAATGACTGCAAGGGTCTTCTTTTTAGATTCCAGAGGCTCAGCTTCACTGCTCTCCAGGGTAGCTAGCAATTGCTCTTGCTAACTTTCAAATTGATTAAATTATTCAATGTTCAGTATTCTTCCTTCCTTCTTCCTTGTTTCAATGATAAAGTCTACATTTTTTGGATGTTGTTGGCATGCCAGCAAGTTTTGGGCTTTGCCCTAACTTTTCCAGTTTTACTTCCTACCACTCTCCTCTAATAATATTCAACATTTATCGTTCTCCTTACATGACCTGTTCTACTTCTATGTTCTACCATGATCTGACCCATCTGCTTTAAGTACACTCCTTTCGGTTTGCCCCCAAAGCTTACACTCATAATTTTGCTATCTCTTCTTTGAATCTTGCTAGAATTCCCCCTGTTAAATTTAGTACTCTTTTTTTCTGTGTTCTTGTTACATTTTCAGTATTTAGTAGATCAGTTATTATTATGCATTACTGTTATTTTTCACTTGTCTTTCTTTTTCCTACATTATTAATATTTTCTTCTTTTTATCTGCTCAGCACATTGCTTGGCAGGTAATAGTCATTTCATAAATGTTTTTAAATAAATATGAATAATCAAACTCAGATATTTCTTCAAAGTAGACACAGTTTTTAGAGCTTCTCTGATTCAGATTTCTCAAATTCTAGAGCAAGCTATAATTTGCTGCTGACTTTTCTTCTTATCTTCTCTCTGCCTGTTGTGCTGTTTCCTTGGAAGTAGTGGGAAGGGAAGAGCCCAGACAGGGGCAGAATAGGAATTATAATCCTTTTCAGTAACTGACCTTTAGACAATTTTTCTTCAGGACATCATTTCAAATTGGATTAGTGACCAACAATTCAAACTATAAAAATATAAAGATATTTTAATACCTTGTTCAGTATCGTCATTACATGGAGGAGACCCTGTGTTTTGGAAAGTACCACTCTGGCCCTCTTCTCTCTATATCTATTCCTATAATGTTATGAGTTAGTGGATCTTAGGAGGCATATCCCCGTGAAACTCCTTCTCACCCTTTTAAGTTCCACATTATCATGGAGGTATATTTATCGAGGTTGGAGAGAATATATTTTATTTAGCAGTTTGTTACCTTGATTTAAAACTTATAGTTAAATATCAGTATGTGGGCCTCCATTAGCACTCTGCCCCATGCTCTGCAAACATTAACGCCAGGCCTTTCCATAGTCATATCATTCTGTCTTGAGTTAAGGGTAATGTTAGTTGGAGGAGGGAACTCTTGCAATGGGATACTAGTGAGCTCATCTTCTCATATTTGGAGATGTCTTATATTCACAGCTAAGAGACAAAGTGAAAACAATTAAAGAAGGGGTAAGTGATTTGTGTGTCTAGAAAAGGCCATTACATTGAGAGTTAATGGATAATACAGTCTGATGACATAGCCAGGGTTTATGCAACTGTGCCTGAGGTAAGATTCTTCATTAGCACACTCTGAGATGGGGATATCTATGTAGGTGATTTATTGAAAGTTTGTGCATATGAGGGACCTATAGGAAAGTGAAAGAAGCAAAAATAAAAGAGGAGGGGGAGAAAGTAAAGAAAATATGTGTGGATGTCCATGCCTGAGTCTCATCTAATAGGGAGATCTGGGAGCATCACAGAATTGTCCCAGCTTGGGTCCACATGGGTGATTTTTGTGCCTCATATTAGTTAATTACTGGCTTTAGGCTTTTTTCCTCTCTCCCAAGAGAGGTTGTAACCTCACAGGCATTTCTAGGAAGCTCTTGTCAGTTAAGGACAGTTCTACAGGGAACAGGGTAGCTGAGAGCCCTTCCTTAGCAACCAAACTCAGAGCTATTGTAGCCTCTACCACAAGGAGAGAAGGACAGTAGCCTGAAATTGGCAATGTGGAGCAAGGGGGACGACTACCTTACCTCCATGCTTGGTGTCATGAAGGCTGAAAAAGAGAAAATGATTACCATTTTAATAAGGGGAAGTGAGGTCATCTGGGGGAGAACTGACTTTGGCAAGAGTGCTACTTGCCAAAGCAAGTGGCCAAGCAGGGAGGGGAGGGAATATTCAGGGAAAATATGGGTACACTGGAAAATGTTTACTGAAGGACCCCAAGTCCCAGAGGCTAATGAGGACCTGGAAAAGGAAGTCTGAGTCAAAATAGTACATATGTATATCGGAGTGAATGTCTGGGCGATGAGAGGATCTAGGAGGTCTCGGGCTCACTATGGTAGCCAAATCTGACTATTCATTACTTAAAATTTATTTTTACAGAGATGAAAAAAGCCAGAAAAATCCCAGAAAAATGGATCAAAGGCTAATACATGAAGCTGAACATAATAATCTACTCAAGGTTTTGGAGAAGAACCTGGAAATCCCTCAAGAGTGCACTTATGCTAATCAAAAAGCGATAGACACTGAGGTCAGCTCTTGGAATGAAATACTCCTCTAGGAAATGACTTTGCTCATCAGCCATTATTTCTCAGTTATAGACAGTGTTGAATGTAATAACTAAATGCAATCTCTAGTAGAATAGAATTCTCTCTGTGTGACCTAGTTACACATAACTCTTTAGGGCTATGCAGAGCATGTCTAAAAAGGAGAGGAGAGGTTTTAGAGATTATTTCTTTCTTGTTAACAATGAACTCTTGAGAGGGTCTGTCTTTTTATTATTTTTTTTCCCATCATAGAAGGGCTTTTTCACAGCCTGAATTCTAAACTTTAATTCCACATTCCTCATTTGAATATTTGGGTACATGTGGTTCAATACTCTTTAAATAATGTACAATGTACATAGAATTTGTCAAAATCAGAAGCTGTCTATATTATATAGTTCTATATATATATATACATATATATATATATAGTTCTATATATATATAGTTCTATATATATATATACATATATATATATATAGTTCTACCAGAACTATATATATAGTTCTGGTAGAACTATATAATTCTACCAGAAGACATTGAAATATATAAAAGTGCTATGCCATTTTTTCCTCAGAACTTTTTTTAATGCAAACAATTCATGCTTAAGGTAGATGAATTTGAAAATACAAATTAGTAACAATAAAAACAATGCCATCAATCAGAAGTAATCACTGCCCTTCTGAATGAACATTTTATATCTTTTTTATTTATGACCACACACACACACACACACACACACACAGTTTCTATTGTATACTTTTTTTTGAAAACTTTTTAATAACCATGAATTTACATCATCATTTGAATAGCTCCTCAATATGCCATTGCATGGATGACTATACAACTGAAGCGCCTTCTGCTTTTGGATACTCAGGGATTTTTTTTTCTTTCTTTTATCTCCCCCTCATAAACAGTGTTTATCTTTGTACATATGACTCTCTACACAAGTGGATTACCCCCTTAGGGAATGGTTGTTTTTTAGGCCATTTGTGAATGATTTACAGAGAGAAATAAGCACTCCTAGACTATATGGGTTAAGAAGCCTGCTCTGTCTTGCCTTCCTGGAGAAGTCTCTCTCTCTCTCTCTCACTCTCTGTCTGTCTGTAGGGAGAACTTGTAAGGCTCCAATAGAGAACTGACTTCCCCCAGGCAAGAGTAGGTCACTACTCACACCTCCCCTGGGTGTTTCTTCTACTGTTTTGTCTGTAGTATTCACCCCTGAAGTGGGGTCAAACAGTGAGAGACAGTCTGTTCAAAGATTTGGGAATATTTCCTATAGTTACTGTTGCTGCCGTAAAATGTTCTTTTTGTGCAGGTACAGTCAATTTCAAGCAGCGGTACTTCTTTAAAACTATGACAAAGTATGACTGTTACTTCCTTTAAATATTTTATTCTGATTTAAATTAAACTTAGATAAATGATCAAAATCGCTAATACTCTTATTTCTTTCAGACTTTGCAGATGGTGTTTGATCGAGTAAAATTCACAAGAAAAGGTGCAGAGCTGAAGGCTTTGGCAGAAAGGGGTATTGGCTATCATCATAGCTCTTTAAGCTTCAAAGAAAAACAGTTAGTTGAAATTCTTTTTAGGAAAGGATTTATTAGGGTAGGTAAATTTTTTTATTTTAAAAATTTAAGCTGTGTCTATATGAAAGTGAATGTTCATGAAAGGGAAAAATAGTAACTTTTTTTCTCATCTAATTATATCTTTTACTTTATTTTTTTACAACTCATGATATCACTGCATATTCTTCCATCTCATCTAATTGACAGAGGGGGTTTGAAGTTTATCATTTAGTTTATCTCTTTTTCAAGAATTTAACTATTCCCTAAATAGATAACTTTTCCAAATATTTCTGTAATGAAGTATAACTATTATGATCTTGGAGTAACAATCTCTTGCTTTTTTATTTATAGTATCTAGGGAATTTTGTCAGCTGTTTGTATAATTTTGGTACAGACATTCTTTCATGGGCTTAGAGGACACTTATAGTAGGTTTGGTCAAATCTTTTTTCAGTGTAATAGCTGAAGTAAGAGCAAGAATGTATCACTTCCTTAGGGCCCACTTCATGTTTTGGCAGGTTTTAGATGAGTCACTACTAAATGTTCTCTCTCCCATCACTGATGGACAAGAGGAAGATTACTCCAAATAGCTTGAAAACCCAACCCTTACTATGTGTTATTTAGTATGTTACAGGAGGATGCATGGGGATAGTCTGGATAAATCTATAGGAAGGATTAATGTAATTTCTTAGTTTAAATCTTGAGCAGTATTTAAGAATAGCCTCTGAGTTTTTAAAATTTTCTGTATCAGATTTTTTGTATGATGTATATTATATTTGTGTATGTGAGAAAGAGAAAGCAAGAGAGAATGCAAAAGCAGGGGGAAGGAGAGGAGAGAATGAGAGGATATTATTCTACATAGTATATATATTTTTAAGACTTTATTTGTTTCAGAGAGAGAGAGAGCACAGAGAGAGAGGCAGTGGGGGAAACTGACTTCCTGTGAGCAGAGAGCCTGACGTGGGGCTCAATCCCAGGACCCTGGGATCAGGACCTGAGTGGAAGGCAGCCCCTTAACCGACTAAGCCACCCACGTGCCCCTCTAGTTATTGACATTTAAAATAAATAAGTAGCTTGTTATTAGTTAAGAGAAAATCTAGGCAAAGTTGATAATAATATATTTTGGGTTTTATCCAGAATAAAAAATTACCTTTTAACTTTCCTCAACATTTTGCCTTCAGCTCAGGTCCTGATCCCAGGATCCTAGAATTGAGCCCTGAGTCCAGCTCCCTGCTTGGCAGGGAGTTTGCTTCTCCCTTTCCTTCTGTCACTCCTCCCTGCTTGAACTCTCTCTCTCTCTCTCTCTCAAATAAATAAATAAATAAATAAAATCTTTCAACAAAAAGGTCAATAACTAGAGACAAAATTTTCTACATGCTTATAAATTGAGGAAAAGAGGCACATGTATTTTGATTGGCATATTTTATGTCTAAAATAGTATATGCTAAGTAGTAGTGCCTTAATTACTATTAGTTTAACGAATGAATAATTAGATCACTCTAGAAAGGCAATATGGAAATAGTGATAGCTTTGTTATAGAAAACACATTTTTTAAAAAAGGTACTTATTCTACTTAAAATATAAATTTAATATTCTTATTTTTCCATTTTTGTTTTTATTAAAGAACTTTAGAAAAATAGTTAATAAATCATGTGTTTCATTTTCACAAATGTAGATCTCAGTTATAGAATAATTAGAGAAAACTATTCCATATAGTTAAATATTATCTTTAAGACATGGCATATATGACAATGTAAAGAGAAAGAGAGGACCAATAGAAATACCCAAAATTATATGAGAAAATGAGCAAAAGTTGGAACATTCAGGAAACTTAAAGTTTGCCCTACTCCTTTTTGGTCAGTTGTCAAGGCAATGGTGTGGGGGATGAAACTGTGTTTTGCCCTTTTTACAACATATGTTATCTCCATTGAAATAACCTTCACAAATAAGCTGGAGTGGATGAAGTGGGCAATATCCCAGAAAGGGGTTTGTAAAAGTATTATTACACTGCCATGAGGAAATTCCCTTTTTCAGTCATTCATTAAGAAATAGTTACTGAACACCTGTCATGTGCCAGGTACTCTTGTCAGTGTGGAGGAACAATAGCAAGTAGGCCATCTCTGGCTTTCCCACTAGGGTTCAACTGAAGATTAGAGAGTTTCAGTAAGTACACGGCATTCTACTAAAATACCATTTCATGAAGAATTGTTTTATTCTCTTTCTAGGTGGTGACAGCTACTGGGACACTTGCTTTAGGAATCAACATGCCTTGCAAATCTGTGGTTTTTGCTCAAAACTCAATCTATCTGGATGCTTTAAATTACAGACAGGTATTGCAATATGCATACACTCACTATTGCCTTATGAAAATATGGCCATAAAATGGTAAACAATGTGAGCTGTTAGTTTAAGAACATATTGCAGTTCATGTGCTAGCACACCCTAACATTCATTCATGCCTGATTGTCTGGTTTAGCTGTGGTAGTGTGTTAGGCACATGAGCATAGAATTATGTGGCCCTAGATATGTGACTTTGGGTGATATAGATCTTAACCATCTGACCCTTTTCTTCCTGTCTCCAAAATAAGGGTGATAATTACTACCCCACAGCATTTGCAAGAATTAAATGAAGTTATTTGTAAAAAAGATACATATCAAAGGTGCTAGATAAACATTTACTCATTCATTTCCTGTGTACATGTTTTTGCACTCTGGAGTTAGTACTTCTCTCCTCTTTGCTCCCAATTCACAGCCTATTACCAAGCCCACTTTGTTATTCTCCTACATGTATTTGATTTTTGCCTTGCAATTTCTGTCTTTACTATCTCTCATCATACATTCTTGGCCTTGTATTATTAAAACAGTTCTCTTGATTTTCAATTCTCCTTACTCTTCTATGTCCTATACACAGTTTAATTTGTCTTCATATGGCTTCCCTGCTCAAGAATAATTTAATTATTTTAAAAGATTTTATTTATTTATTTGACAGAGAGAGAGAGATCACAATTAGGCAGAGAGGCAGGCAGAGAGAGGAGGAGGGGGAAGCAGACTCCCTGCTGAGCAGAGAGCCCAATGCAGGCCTCAATCCCAGGACTCTGAGATCATGACCTGAGCTAAAGGCAGATGCTTAAAACACTGAGCCACCCAGGCACCCTAGTTTTTTTTATTATTATATTTTTATTATGTTCTGTTAGTCACCATACAGTACATCATTAGTTTTTGATGTAGTGTTCCAAGATTCATTGTTTATGCACCACACCCAGTACTTCCTGCAAAATGTGCCCTCCACAATACCCACCACCAGGCTCACCCAACCCCCCAATCCCCTCTCTTCTAAAACCCTCAGTTTGTTTCTCAGAGTCCATAGTCTCTCATGGTTCATCTCCACTTCCGATTTATCCTTTCCTTCTCCTAATACCCTCCGTGCTATTCCTTATGTTCCACAAATAAGTGAAACCATATGATAATTGACTTTCTCTGCTTGCCTTATTTCACTTAGAATATTTGATGACTATTTCTGCTAGCAGGATTATTATTTAAGGTATGGGCCAGCATTCAAGTTTTTATCAAAATGCCTTCCTCCTTTTCTCTCTAAACACTTCTTATTCTTGTAGGCCATGTTCCTATCTTATTTCTCCTCTTATTTCCCCTCTTATTTCTCACTACTTTACCAACCCCTGTCTTTCTGATCTCTCCTCCTGAGGCTGTGTTCTGCACGAGCTCTCCTCTCCTATATCATCTTTGGGAGTCACATAGGGTTCTCCACTATGTGTTATGATGTTTCAGATGATAGACTTGGGAGTCAAAATGCCAGGGTGTGAGTTGGGTCTTCCACTTTCTGGAGTTTGACTACAGACAAGTTTCTTCTATCCCTTATATTCTTATTTCTACTTTATAAAGTGGAGATAATGATTATATTTACCTCATATTGCTGTTGTTGTGAGGTCTATATAAAAATAGTTCAAAGGATTTAGTACTTTCTAAGCACTTAATATATGAGAACTAATACCACTTCTTTAAAGAGTTTGTTTTCTACAAGTAGAATTTCAGAATTTTACCTTACGCATGTATTCCTCAATTTGTGCACCATTTTTATGGTGATTTGTGATGCAACACACTGGTGTGTCAGAAAGGAACAAGGGAGAGAAATTGGGAAAGGAGAGAATTGATGTAATTAGTTCAGCTATAAGTGAATTTGAAATTAGGGTCTAGTCTTGTTGTGAAGACTATATTCATCTGTTCCATCTGTATATCATGCTATAAATATATAACATAATTTTTGGCATGAAATAATTACATAATAATGATAAATTTCTAATTATCAGCTCTGTCTTAGCCATGATAAATTTCCTGAGCACTACACAGTTGGATTTTAAGTTCAGTTTATATAATGGTTGGACATATGTACAATGTACTTGCTCCAACCCTATGTAAAAGGCTCAATTCTTATACTGTGATGGAGAAAGTACCTAGGGAAGTTTTACTTTGTGATTCTCTTCTGTTTCCAGATGTCTGGACGTGCTGGAAGACGAGGTCAAGACCTGCTGGGAGATGTATATTTTTTTGATATTCCACTGCCGAAAATAGAAAAACTCATTAAATCCAATGTTCCTGAACTGAGAGGACAGTTCCCTCTCGGCATTACCCTGGTCCTGCGACTCATGCTGCTGGCTTCCAAAGGAGACGACCCAGAGGATGCTAAAGCAAAGGTACTGAGCTTGATGTTTTCTGAGGTGGAGTCTTCACTGCTGGCTTGGCTGTGGTTAGGTTTGTTCTTTCTTGGAAGTCTGTAGCAATAACTTTTAAGTTTCACAGTTTTTTTATGCTTTGCAATGTCTTGCATAGTATGGGGTTGGGGCAGAGTGGGAGAATAATAATTAGTTTTGTTTGTCTCCTCTATCAATCACAGAATTTGTGTTAGTTGGGCATTTGGAATTAAAGATTACTTTTTTCTTTTTTTTTTTAAGATTTTATTTATTTATTAGTTAGAGAGAGAGAGAGCGAGCACAGGCAGACAGAGTGGCAGGCAGAGGCAGAGGGAGAAGCAGGCTCCCCGCCGAGCAAGGAGCCCAATGTGGGACTAGATCCCAGGACGCTGGGATCATGACCTGAGCCAAAGGCAGCCACTTAACCAACTGAGCCACCCAGGCATCCCAAGATTACTTTTTTCATGTGTGATTGGTATTGTCCTATAATAGTTAAGGGTGCTGGCTATTGATTGTATTTTATTTTATTTTTTAAAGGTTTTATTTATTTACTCGGAGAGAAAGAGGCAGAGAGCATGAGTGAGAGAAGGGGCAGAGGGAGAGGGAGAGGGTCTTAAGCAGACTCCCTGATGAGTACAGAGCCCAATGTGGGGCTCAATCTCATGACCCTGAGATCATGACCTGAGCTGAAATCAAGAGTCAGATGTTCAACCCACTGAGCCACCTTGGCACCCCTGGCTATAGATTTTAAAAGATCTGGGTTAGATTCTATTTTCAAAAGGAGCACAATTTCTTGTGATCATTTAATAATAAAAGAGTTTATTTTTTGTAAAAAAACAAAGTAACCCAAATTCACAAAAGAATATTTAATTAATGCAAAAGGTTGAAAGAAAGCAAAACCATACTAGGTCTCATCATCCGAAGACAGTTATATTATCATTTGGCCATAGGGGTATCTTTGGTTTTCAAACACTGATATATTTGATTAGACATTGATTGATATGACTATAAAATTTTCCTGAGATAAATATTTTGTGTCTAATCTCACAATGAAAGATTTAAAATTCATAATGAGACAATTTGGTTTTCATCCTTATGAAGATGCATTGTTTTTATATATTGATTAATATGCCCACTTAAACCAGATACTGTTTGTTCATGTGAGGAGTCTTTCAGGATGTCCTTGATGAGTTGGCTCTTATGTTGCTGTCTTACAGAGCAGGCACATATCATTTTAGACCAAAACTTCCCCATTTCTGCATTCTTAATTTTTGCTTCTGTGTAGGAGAGAAGAATACATCTTTTAGCAAGCTTTAAAAGATTGTTAAAGAAAGTTTATTAGAGTGGTTTATTTTCTTTGCCTTGGCATGTTTGAAAAAATCTGTCTGTAATCTTCACACATGAAAGGCTCAAATAGGACATAAAATTTTTACAATATTCCCTTTACTCTTCACATCAAAGTAAGACAGCTTCATTTCCTCTGGCATATACTGTTACAGTGGAGTAGACTCTTTTAGTATC
The DNA here is from genome assembly GCA_003697995.1 of Taxidea taxus jeffersonii. Classification (NCBI taxonomy): domain Eukaryota; kingdom Metazoa; phylum Chordata; class Mammalia; order Carnivora; family Mustelidae; genus Taxidea; species Taxidea taxus. The sequence goes on from ML109559.1 coordinate 23,097, forward strand.
CCCTAATAGAGCCATGTAATTCCTATCTTCTTGTAATTGATATTTTCTGCCTAGGGATTTATATGAATTTTTAAAATTTAAAATTTTTAAATTAAAAAAATCCTTATATTTCAAATTCTTTTCCCCAGGATTTTCTGTTTTGAGGGTCATTTTTTAAATTGACCTTTTAGTTATATGCTAAGAATTTTTACTCTTTATGTTTACATAAAGCATGCTCATAGGAAGCTTCAGGCTCAGTTTTTAAAATTGTGGTAAAACAAAAATAATATAAAATTTATGTTACATACATTTGCATTGGACAATGCTCAAATAGTTTTAGAACTAAGAAGAGATATCTTAAATTAGATCTTTGCTATTTGCTTCTGTTTTAATTTGTTCAGTTTCTTTTCAGGAAGAGTTGTACTTTTTAAATCAAAAATTCTTTTTCTGTACTCCATTGCTATGTTTTTCTTTATAAGAGAACCTGTGAAGTTTATCTTTCACATTGCTGAAGCTGCTGTCCAGAGTTTGTTCTACTCTTTTAGTAATACACATGTGGATTTTAAGTCTGCTACTGGAATTTTAATTTTCCTGAAATTCTTCACTATTTCTTATATCACTCTTTTACATATTAATAAAGTATTTTTAGTGTCAATTTTTAATTGTCCATTTAACTTATGCTGTTTTGCTTTGTCTTGTAGAGGTTATGTTTTATGGTATTCATTAAGGATGCCAAATAATTTTTCAAAAAACTTTTTTGCTGCATAAAGAAAACAATTTTTACAGGTCAGCTTTCCCCCAGCCCCTTTTTTTTCTTTCTTTCTTTTCTTCCTTTCTTTCATCCTTCCTTTCTTTTTTTTTTTTTGTTTGTTTAAGAGTAAAAATCAATGTTCTTATGATGGTTCTGCAGAAACTGATCCCTGATCATCTTGTTGAACTAACCTTTCCCTGATTTCCCACACATGCCTACTACCTGTTCCATGGATATTTCAGACACATTACAGTCTGAGGACCATGGCTTTGCTCTTTCTTTTGCTTGTAATATCTTCTCTCAGATATGTGCATAGCCTCACTCCTTTACCTCATTCAAGTTTTTTCTCTAACATTACTCTCAGTGAAGCCTACTGTCACTGCTCTTTCTAAATTGTAAATGTATCTCCTGTCCGCTGCACTATGATCTGTATTCATTTATACATAGCATGTATCACTCCTTACATAGCATCAAATATCTATTTATCTATCTGTCTGTTATCTATCTATCTATCATGTTTTTATTTATTTTCTCTATATTTTTCACTGGAATATGAGCACTCTATGGCCAAAGATGCTTGTCTTAGTCCCTGGTACAGACATTTAATAAATACTTTTAATATATTTTAATATCCTAGCAAGGTGATCAGTTTTCTTATAAAGAGTTGATCTGTTGTGGGTTTTTCTATTTTCTCATTTGAATATAGGTACATTTGTTTAAGTCGGATGGGCTGCCAAAGAATAAGATATATGATTTCACTCTGGCCATCTAAGTGCTATTCAAATACCCTATTAAATGTGAGGGTAGCTGAATAGCTTTTGGCTCAAATGTTAGTGTTTGGCAGATTTTAAACTTATGTAGTTTTTCTGGACTGAAAGTTCCTTGATCTACTCTTGCCAGTCTCACATTTATCACATTTATCATATGGATGTCACTCATCACTACAAACTATGGTATGCATTGCTGTCAGGGTCCTTACTATCTTAGTACGACTTTAGTTATGTGCCTAGATCTCTAAGATTACAGTGAACCACCATGAGTTGCTCACTCTCTTACTACTCAGCTGTTTTCTTGCTGTTGCCATCTATGGCTAAGTGCAAAGCAACAGAGAGAGAGAGAGAGAGGAAGTAGGAAAGGGCATTTTGGGCACTCTCAAAAAGACTCATCCTAAAATAAAAGTGATGTGCATTATATCCCCCTTCCTATTATTCTTTCTCTTTCTCTCATCTCTATCCTCCCAGCTTCCTTTCACATAGTCCATTGGCCCTACAGTGAGGACAGACTCTTCCTAGGCTATAAACTCTCAGGCCTAATTGTAGCCAGGCTTAAATTTGGTGATGTCAGGAAATTTTCCTTTTATTGGAACCTCATAGATGTTTTAGTGGGCAGCTCAAAGTTATCTGAACTGCTACCTTAGGGCTGTTTTACACCAGAAACAAAGCAATATTTTTAATATTTTTGTTTTAATCAACCTATTCTATTATTTTTAAAAAGATTTTACTTATTTATTTGACAGAGAGAGAGATCACAAGTAGGCAGAGAGACAGGCAGAGGGAGAGGGTGAAGCAGGCTCCCTGCTGAGCAGAGATCGAGCCCAGGACCCTGAGATCATGACCTGAGCCAAGGGTAGAGGCTTAACCCACTGAGCCACCCAGGCACCCCTATTCTATTATTTTTGCCACAACACTGAAGGGAATAAAATAGGATATCTTGTTTTCCTCCAGAATGAACCAAGAGCTGTAAGCTCCTAAACTGGGTTCACATTTATTATCAGATCTTTTGGCAATATTTCATTTCTGATGATTCTGTTTCATATGTTCTATTTGTTAAAGGAAGGATGTACCATGTAAGAAGATGATAAAGCAAATAATGTGAAATTTAACTGAATCTTATATATTGCAGGAATCTGTGTGGTATAATAGATATGGGTAATATCTATCCTATTGTTATATATTCTTTTATATGATAGTCAGGTGCAGTGACAAGAGGAGACAGAGGTAAGGCTCAGAAGAATAAAGTATAAGCCTCAGAGACAGGAGTTAGGGCACTATTTGGGACTATATATGAAGGACACCAAGCTGGTGAGGAGGCAAAAGATAGGAGCAGCATGAAAATTTAGGTGACTGCCTTTGTAAGTTTCTGTGGAAAAGGCAAGTCAGGGCAGAGTAAGCAGTTTAGGACTGGCTAGTTTGAATAATTCTGCTGGGTTTTGGGCTGAGCAGGTGGCCTCTTGTCACCTTGTACCTGCCTCTGGGATGATTTAGGACACAAAAAGTATTGGCTAGATGTATGAGAATTAGGGAAGGAAGTAGTTGAGGGTATAAACTTGGGTTTGGTTGGTTTGTATATGATAGGCATGCTTTTAGGCAAGTTGTTATCTTTAGGAGTTAGCTAGCCCAGGAAGGGACAGTCTCTCCCCAACCAGAAAGATTTTTTGTTTGTTTATTTTTTCAGAAAGATTTTTTAAGATGTCAAAACATCATAAGAAAAAATTTTAAATTACAATATATCTGTATCATTATTTACAAATATATTTCGTAAAACTAACATGTTGTGAATTAATGTATTCTTCTTTAAAGGTGCTGTCAGTGCTAAAGCATTCATTGCTGTCCTTCAAAAAACCTAGAGTCATGGAGATGTTAAAACTTTATTTCTTGTTTTCTTTGCAATTCCTTGTGAAACAGGTATGATTGTTCTTTGCCTTTTTGTGAAATAGGAATGGTGCTTATCTTTACTTTTTATCCTGCTGAATTGTGGTCTTTAGAAGGTTATATCCAATGACTAATATTTCTTTACTTAATATAATTATCAAAATTGGCCCAGGTAACGATTATTAATCTCTCTTATATTGGCATTAAATACTGTTTTAAACTAGCACTTAATGTTAGTTATTAATTAATGGATGTGGTGAGTTGAGTCAAACTAATAAATTATTTTTGTTCTTTAGGGCTATTTAGATCAAGAAGGTAAACCAATGGGGTTTGCTGGACTTGTATCACATTTGCATTATCATGAGCCTTCTAATCTTGTTTTCGTCAGTTTTCTTGTAAAAGGCCTTTTCCACAATCTCTGTCAGCCAACTAGGAAAGGTAAGCTTGATGTTTGTGTGTATAATCTTGAAATAGTAACAGAGACCATAGTGAAGCTAGCACTTAAAGAAAATTTTTTCTACATAGAAAACACAAGTTAATATTTAGATAATTTAGAGATACAAAATTAGATAAAGTTTTGTATACCTACTAATATAGATCATATGGGAGACAGCCATATTTTGTGATACCTATTTTAAAATGTCAGTTTCTTATGAACTTTAGTGATTTCTGGACTCCAGGACTCAGAACATATTAAAAATATGTGATTTTTTTAATAAATATTTTTCCTAATTAAGTATAATATGTGCTCATCATAGAAAAGGGATATAGGCAGGCATTATAGTTAAATATAATACTATATTTAATATAATATTATATTTAAATATAATTATTATATTAAATTATATTATATTAAATATAATATATAATATAATTAATTATTATATTAAATATAATATTATATTTAAATATAATATTATAGTTAAATATAATATTCACACTTAGTATTTATGAATATTCTCTTCCAGTCATATTCTCATAGAATATAACTATATATTTAAATAACTGATGTATTAATTGTACAATCTAGAATCTTATGTCCCTTGAAATATAGTTATGCCAGTATCATATAAATTTTTTGTGAATTCCATTTTTATGCCTACCTAATATTCCATTTAATACATTTTTTTTAAAAAATTAAAAACACTTTATTTCTATAATTAAGGTCTAGGCCTTAAACAGTGTCCCTAAAAGACATGTTTTCTTTTTGGTGCTTAAATTTATTAATTTCCTAATGCTTTGCAAATGCAATGCCTTTCACAGCATTGCTTTATTTCTGTCATAAATGGATAGCAAAATTTTACTTTGTGCAATAATCCAGTTCATTATGCTCTGAACATACACTGTTCCGTGAAACAAGGTTATTCAGGGAATTCTGTCCCTGCAAAAGCTCTGTAAGAGAAGAAATAATTTCCTGCAACAGGAAGTACAGTTGTGTTCATTGCTGTATGGGTGTGGGTGGGGTGGGAGTGGGTATGCTATTATAATCATGGAGATAGAAAGTTTGATAACTTTATGAGGCATATATGGTTATCACTCTTTTGTACGTAAGGAAACAGATAAAGAGAAGTTAAATAAATTGCCATGGTCACACAATTTTAATAAGTGCCAGAGCCAAGATTCAAATATAAGTAGTCTGACTTTAGAGCCCAACTTATTAAAGGTAGAACCTTTTAAATCACTGCAGTATAATGCTCATGTGTTGTGAAGGATAGAAAGTAAGTCAAGTTGATTGTACCTTATATGAGTGGCAATAAGGTAAAGAAGGAAGATAAGGCTGGGAGGTTATTTGTAAGCTGAATTTTGGAAAGCCTTAAATGCTAAGCTAAGGAGATTGGATTTTGTTTATGAGGCATTGACATGCAAACAGGAATTTTTGAATGGGTGAGAGACAGGATCATAAAATGCTTTAGGAAAACTGATCATGGCCTGAAGTTAAGGGAGGGGGATGGGAAGAATCCAGGTAAGGAGATGAGGCAATTTGTGGTTGGAATAATTTTGGTATAAACTAGTGTGGGGGTAGCAAGACTGAAAAAGAAGGCATAGATGTAAACTGTCAGCAGATATAGTCATTCCTTGGTTGCTATATTTGTTACATTATTTTCGGTTTTCATGAAATGAAATGCAGTATAATATCCAATTTAAATGTTAAAAATGGGATTGGCACTTTTTTTTTTACCTGTATAACAAGACACTTTGTTTTGTATAGGTTCAAAACATTTTTCTCAAGATGTTATGGAAAAGCTAGTGTTAGTATTGGCAAATCTGTTTGGAAGAAGACTTCTTCCAGCAAAGTTCCAGGATACTGCTGTCAAGTTTTATCAATCAAAGGTAGAATTTATGCTTCTGGTAACATTAAATAATTAATGTAATTAAGTAGAACCTACCATAAATGATTCAGCAGCAGTAGGATTTTATCAATATAAGGTTCATTTGTTTTATAGAATAATAGTTTGTTCTTTCTGTAATCGCTGCTATGTTTAACCTCTAATTCATAAGCCTCTCCATATCAATATATCAAAAGATTAAATTTCTTGAGAAAAAATAAGGTAAAGAATTTTGCCTGTGTTTTCCATTTGATTGTATGACTCTGTCAAATTATAGCATTCAGTGGCTAAAGAAAAAAATGTAGATAATTACACAGTAAATGTTCCTATCATTGAATCTGTAGTTCTTTTAGAGTCTTTTTACCTTGGGAGGTAGGGCTACAGGCAAGAAGTATAATGTTGTGAACTATAATGTCCTCAATGAAAAGACATTAGAATAGTCATTAAAGAAATAATTCCTTGACTCATGTAGAATAAAAGCAGGAAAACTCTTTTCTAATTTTATTTGCAACATATTCTTTGATCAGGATTTGCTATTATTAAATCAACATCAAATACTGTTACTAATATACCCCACTGGAATCTGAGAAAGTGGAACAGGTGGGTGATACTAAATAACCTTAGTAAAAGGTGACAAGGAACAAAAAGAGATGAGTTAATCTATATTGTCTAACTCCACAATCTCAAATTACAAATCTTAGCCCTCACAGAATGTTCTCTTGACCAGTGAACATAACTTTAGTCATTGACCTATCATCTTCACATTTTTTTATCACATGTACACTCTTGAAGTATTATTTGTTTTGTTTAAATAATTTATATTTAACTTAGGAATTCAGTATCTAAATTCTCACAAAGAAAGACATCATAAAGATATACACTAAAGGAAGGTTTTGCATGGAGACCTCCTGTCTTTCTCGCTGTCTTCCAGTCTCTTTCTTTTTCTCTTTTTTAAAGGTTATTAGAAATTTGTGCACTTCCAGGTAGGATATAGTAGATGGTTATCACTTGTGTTGCAAGAGAGCTATGGAAACAATGAGGATTTGACTGTCTAAAATTGTAAAATGGCAAGAACTTACTAATGATGTAATGGGAATCTTTAATCATGGCTTCCTACCAAAGAATTTGTTGATTCTGAACATGGTTTGAAAATATTACTTAGCACATACAGAGAACTGCTTCTGAGATTAAAACAAATTATTAAAGCTTTTAGTGACCACATGAGGCTAGAGTGACAGAAACGTGGGAGACATAGTGTTTCTATGAGTTTATTGAGAATGTTTACTGAGTACCAGGTCTGCATGAAATGTTGGATTACTACACCAAATATTTGCAACCTTGTGTCATTTATTAAGTAAAAACCCACTAAAAGGAAGGTTCTGCACTTATTCGTAGGCTTGTATGCCTCTCAAGACATTTTTGAAGGCTTTTAGAACTGGGAGATGTGGAAGGTTAGGAAGCTCTGTAGGAAAGAGGTAGATCTTTGGCAGTCTTTTAGGACTGAGAAAACAAGTCCCATCAGCCTCATACTCAAAGTCCCAAGAGAATCACGACTCAAGAACAGAGTTAGGTCAGGTATAGACAGAAACTTAATAAAACTGGAAAATTATGCCAGCAATACCAACAATACCACTTTAATCTCTATTTGGACTGAAGTGATCACATCTTCAATCATATAACCAGGCACAAAAATGGGAAAACTCACTCTGGTTGAAGATATCATTTGAAGCCTATCAGGTCCTTTTGTAAGCAATTTATGGTGGAAAAAAAAATCCCAGAACTAAAAAAGTGAATAAGCAAGAATATATGACCAATTGGCAGAAAGAAAATCAGGCAATAGTAGTAGACACACAGATGATTCAGATATTAGAATTAAGAGACAAGGAATTTAAGTATGATTAATGTGTTCAAGAAAATAGGAGAATTGATAGATAAATAGGAGAAGTGTTAGAAAATAGGAGATAGTGATAGAAAAAATTCATGGAAGGATAGAGAATTTTACCAGGTAATTAGAATTTTACCATATAATTAAATAGAAATGTCAGAATTGAAAATATAATATCTGATCAGAATATACCTATCAGAAGTCAGAATCAATGAGCTGACAACTCAATAGAAAGTACCCAAACTGCACCACAGAGAGAAAAAAATTGAAGGCAGATAGCATAAGAGAAATATGGATTACAGTCAAAAGGTTTAATGTTATGTGGTGAGAGTCTATTAAGAAAAGGAGGGAGGAAAATGGCAGAAGAGTATTCAAAACTCTTCTAGTTGAGAAATTTCTAAAGCTGATAAAAGGCAGCACTCCATAGTTCCAAAAGTTTACTAGTCAACTTCAAGAAGGATAAATATAAACATTAAACTAAAACTACTGAAAGTCAAAAACAAAGAGAAAATCATAAACCAGCTAGAGCCGAAATAGGCATTTCCTTGAAGAAAACAATGATATTGATAGCTGACTTTTTAACTAAAATAATTGAAGCTAGAAGAAAATGGGCAAAAATTTCATCCTACTCTATTTTCATACATAAATATGTATGTATATTTTGCATATGTTTTAAACATAATTTAAAATAGGGTAAATATATTGTGATTGATTTAATAACACATCAGGAAGGTATGTATAAATCTACTTTTTTAACTTTATTGTTACTGAGGTATAACTGACATACACGGAATTGCACACATTTAATATATATGTCTTAATGAGTTTGGACATATGCATATATCCATGGTATCATCACTACGACGCAGATATGACATATATTCATCATATCCCATATTCCTTGTGGGTAGGGTGGCTTTTTTTTTTCTTTTTTTGATAGGAACACTTAATATCAGATTTGTTCTCTTCATGTATTTTAAAGTTTACAATATTGTATTGTTAACTATAGGTACTCTGTTTTACAGTAGATCTCTAGAATTTATTTTTCTTGCATAACAGAAACTTTATATCCAATGAAAAACAATTCCCCCTTTCTTCCTCCAACCAGGGCCTGGGAGTCACCATTCTAGTCTCTGCATCTATGAGTTTAACTATTTATGATATAAGTGTAATATAAGTAGAATTTATAAGATATAAATTCCATTACATGAAATCATGAATTACTTGTCCTTCTGTGACTGGCTTATTTTACTTAGCATAATATCCTCTAGGTTCATCCGTGTTGTTGCTAATGGAAAGATTTCCTTCCTTTTAAATGTAGTATAATATTCTGTTGTATGTATATACCGTATTACCGTATCCATTCATCTGTTGATGGACATTTGGGTTATTTCCATATCTAGCTTATTGTGAGTAGTTTTGAAGTGAACAAGAGGGTACAGATATCTCTTCAAGATCTTTATTTCAATTCTTTTGATATATACATGACAATGGGATTGCTGGATCATATGGTAGTTCTATTTTTAATTTTTTGAGGAAAACTCTAAGTGTTCTCCATAGTGGCTGCATCAGTATACATTTCTACTAAGAGTGTACAGGGATTTTAATTTTTCTATAATCTCCTCAAACACTTACCTTTTTGATTTTTTGATAATACCCATACTAACAGGTAGGAGACAATATCTAATATGGGTTTCATCTGCATTTCCCTAATGATTACTGCAATTGAGCAACTTTTAATATACATAGTGGTCATTTGCATGACTTCTTTGGAAAAATGTCTAATCAAGTCCTTTGCCCATTTTTTTGATTTTTTTGCTATTGAGTTGTAGAAGATTTATATATATATTTGGATATTATCCCCTTACCAGGTAGTTGACTTGGAAATATTTTCTCCCATTCTGGAAAAGCCTTTTCACTTTATTATTTCCTTTGCTATGCAGAATGTTTTAGTTTGATTTAGTCCTACTTATTTATTTTCATTTTTGTTGCCTGTGTTTCTGGTGTCATATTAAAAAAATTGTTTCCTTAGTCCTACTTATTTATTTTCATTTTTGTTGCCTGTGCTTCTGGTGTCATATAAAAAAATCATTTCTAAGACCAATGTCCTTATATTTTCTTCTATGAGTTTTATAGTTTCAGGTCTTATATTTAAGTCTTTAATGCATTTGAGTTTGTTTTTATGTACAGTATATGATAAGGGCCAATTTCATTCTTTTACATGTGTATATCAAATTTTGCCAACACCATTTGTTGAAGAGATCATCCTTTTCCCATTGTATGTTCTTGACACCCTTGTCAAAGATCTTTTGACTATATATACTTGGATTTATTTCTGGACTCTATTTTGTTCCATTAGTCTATCTGTCTTTCATGATACTGATACAATACTGTTTTAATTACTGCACCCTTATAATGTATTCTAAAATTACAAAATGTGATGCCTCTGGCTTTATTCCCCCCCCTCCCAAAGATTATTTTGATGATTCAGGGTATTTTGTGATTCCATATGAATTTTGGGATTGATATTTGTTTCTGTAAAAAATGCCATGAGATTTTGATAGGCATTGCAATGAACCTATAGATCACTTTGGATACTTTTGATATCTTATTAGTAATTATTCTTTTAATCTATGAATATGGAATTCCTTTGCATTATTTGTATCTGCTATAATTTTGTTCATGAGTGTTTTTTCTTTTTTTAACTTTAACCTGGACTATCACTTTATTTATTTATTTTTTTGGATGTTTATCTAAAATTTTATTTGTTTTTCTTTTTAAGGTTATGTTAGTCATCATACAGTACATCATTAGTTTTTGATGTAGTGTTCTATGGTTCATTGTTTTCATATAATATCCAGTGCTCCATGCAATACATGCCCTCCTTAATACTCATCACTGGGCTCACCCATCCCCCACCCTCCCCAAAACTCTTAGTTTGACTCCTGGAGTCCATAGTCTGTCATGGTTCCTCTCTCCCTCTCATTTCCCCCCCTTCATTTTCCCCTTCCTTCTCCTAATCTCCTCTATGCTATATGGGTGTTTTGTACTTTTTAGTGAAGAGATCTTTCACCTCCTTGGTTAAGTTTATACCTAAATATTTTATTCTTTTTGATGCTATTACAAATGAGATTGCCCTATTTTTCTTTTCAGATACTTACTTAATATATAGGAATACATTTTTTTTGAAACACAAGTATTTATGTTGATTTTGTATCCTCCAACTTTGCTGTTACTGTTTGTTAATTCTAACAGTTTCTTGTATATGTGTTAAAAGAAATATCATATATTTTAGGCAGGCAAAAAATCTAAACTTGGGAGATGTGAAGATGTAACAGGTCATGAAGTATATTAGAAAGGATAATGTGTGCATAGATATAAATATCTACTGTATCTAAAAATAATTATGAAATCTAATATATATATATATATAACTATAATGCATGATAATCATAACATAAGTGTTGGGAAGGTTAAGTATATTTGAATATTTTAAGGTTCTTACACTATTAAGAGTTGTAAAAATTAAAAATGTATTTTGTATTCTCTGGGATAAAGACTAGCAAAATAGCGCACAAGTAAGTATTAATAGAAGAAAACCTGACTTAAAAAAAAAGGTAAGAACAGAGAAAAATAATATATAATATATGGTCTGGATAGAAACTAAATATTAAAGTTGTATATACAAACTCAACTGTATAAGTAACTGCATTGGATATATATATACATATATATACATGTATATATACATGTATATATACATATACACACATATATATATACACATATACATATATATATCCAATGCAGTTACTTATATATATCTATGTACTAAATACTTCAGGTAAAATACTAACATTTTTAGATATTATTAAGAAAAAAACCACAATTATATGCTGTTTATACAAACCACATTTTAGATATATGGTCCCAGAAAGGTTGAAGGTAAAATGATAGAAAAATAGATATGCCGAGTAAATACTTACCAGAAGAATCAGAAATTCCTGAGTTGCCTGAAAATTAGATAGACTCATTTCTAAATACACAGGTCAACAAAAGAAATAGCAAGAGAGTTTAACATGGTTGTGGGACTGAGGGTGTCGGTGGTATGACAGAGCCCTAATTGGTTGCTTATAAGCCTTGTAACACTGATTTAAAAAAAAAAATGTATACTTGTAGTGCTTACTGTGATAAAATACCTTTTGAATATAATAAAATTCTTATCTTAATGAAGTCCCAAAAGTTCATTTTCACTTTTGTTTCCTTTGCCTTTGGGGACATGTCTTAAAAGAAGTTGCTGTGGTTGGTGTCGAAGAGGTTACTGCCTATGTTCTCCTCTAGGATTTTGATAGATTCCTGCCTCACGTTGAAGTCTTTTATCCATTTCAAGTTTATCTCTGTGTATGGTGTGAGAGAATGGTCGAGTTTCATTCTTCTATACATAGCTGTCCAGTTTTCCCAGCACCATTTATTGAAGAGACTGTCTTTTTTCCACTGGATATTTTTTTCCTGCTTTGTCGAAGATTATTTGACCACAGAGTTGCGGGTCCATATCTGGACTCTCTACTCTGTTCCACTGGTCTATGTGTCTGTTTTTGTGCCAGTACCATGCTGCCTTGGTAATCACAGCTTTGTAGTAAAGCTTGAAATCAGGCAATATGATGCCCTCAGCTTTGTTTTTATTTTTCAACATTTCCTTAGCAATTTGGGGTCTCTTTTGGTTCCATACAAATTTTAGGATTTTTTGTTCCAGCACTTTGAAAAATGCCAGTGGAATTTTGATCAGGATGGCATTGAAAGTATACATTGCTCTAGACAGCACAGACATTTTAACAATGTTTATTCTTTTGATCCATGAACACGGAATGTTTTTCCATCTTTTTGTGTCTTCTTCAATTTCTTTCATGAGTGTTCTGTAGTTCCTCAAGTACAGATCCTTTACCTCTTTGGTTAGGTTTATTCCTAGGTATCTTATGCTTCTTGGTGCTATAGTAAATGGAATCGATTCTTTAATTTCCTTTTCTGTATTTTCATTGTTAGAATAATTGCATTGATACATATACATTGATACAAATACATTGTTAGAATGTATAAGAAAACAACTGATTTCTGTGCATTGATTTTGTATCCTGTCACATTATTGAATTGCTGTATGAGTTCTAGTAGTTGGGGGGTGGAGTCTTTTGGATTTTCCATATAAAGTATCATGTCATCTGTGAATAGAGAGAGTTTGACTTCTTTGCCAATTTGAATACCTTTTATTTCTTTTTGTTTTCTGATTGCTGTTGCTAGGATTTCTAGTACTATGCTGAACAACAGTGGCGAGAGTGGGCATCCTTGTCATGTTCCTGATCTCAAAGGGAAGGCTGTCAGCTTTTCCTTATTGAGAATGATATTCACTGTGGGTTTTTCATAGGTTGAGGAATGTTCCCTCTATCCCTATACTTAACCAGGAATGGATGTTATATTTTGTCAAATGCTTTTTCTGCATCAATTGAGAGGACCATGTGGTTCTTCTCTCTTTTCTTATTGATTTGTTCTATCACATTGATCGGTTTGCGAATGTTGAACCACCCTTTCATCTCATGGATAAATCCCACCCGGTCATGATGGATAATCTTTTTAATGTACTGTTGGATCATATTGGTTAGGATCTTGTTAAGAATCTTGGCATCCATATTCATCAGGAAATTCTCCTTTTTGGTGGGATCTTTGCCTGATTTGGGGATTAAGGTAATGCTGGGTTCATAGAAAGAGTCTGGAAGTTTTCTTTCTGTTTCTATTTTTTGAAACAGCTTCAGGAGAATAGGTATTATTTCTTTTTTGAATGATTGGTAGAATTCTCCACGGAATCCATCAGGTCCTGGGCTCTTGTTTGTTGGGAGGTTTTTGATCACTGCTTCAATCTCGTTACTAGATATTGGTCTATTTAGGCTGTCAATTTCTTCCTGATTCAGTTTTAGAAGTTTATAGGTTTCCAGGAATGCATCCATTTCATCTAGGTTGCTTAACTTACTGGCATATAACTGTTGATAATAATTTCTGATGATTGTTTCTATTTTCTTGGTGATAGTCATGATCTCTCCCCCTTTCATTCATAGTTCATTAATTTGGGTCCTCTCTCTTTTCTTTTGGATTAATTTGGCCAGTGTTTTATTGTTCTTATTGATTCTTCCAAAGAACCAGCTTCTAGTTTCATTGATGTGTTCTGCTGTATCTCTAGTTTCTAAATCATTGATCTCTGCTCTAATCTTGATTATTTCCCTTCTTGGGCAGGGGACTGGCTTAATTTGGGGTTGATTTTCCAGTTCTTTAGGTGTAAAGAGTGTTGGTGTATTCAGGATTTTTCAGTTTTTTTTTGAGTGAGGCTTGGATTGCTATATATTCCCCCCACCCCAAGACCGCCTTTGCCATATCCCATAGGTTTTGGACTGATGTGTCCTCATTCTCATTGGTTTCCATGAATTGTTTAAGTTCTTCTTTGATTTCCTGGTTGATCCAAACATTCTTGAGCAGGATGGTCTTTAGCTTCCAAGTGTTTGAATTCCTCCCCAAATTTTTCTTGTGGTTGAGTTTCAGTTCCAAAGCATTGTGAGAATATGCAGGGAATAATATCAATCTTTTGGTATTGGTTGAGCCCTGATTTGTGACCCAGTATGTGGCCTACCCTGGAGAAAATTCCAGGTGTCCTCGAGAAGGATGAGTATTCTGTTGTTTTAGGGTGGAGAGTTCTGTATATATCTATGAGGTCCATCTGGTCCAATGTGTCATTCAAAGCTCTTGTTTCTTTATTGATTTTCTGCTTGGATGATCTATTACTAAGAGTGGTATGGTAAGATCCCCTATAATTAATGTATTCATATCAGTATGACTCTTTATTTTGGTTAACAGTTGACTTATGTAGTTGACTGCTCCCATACTGGGGGCATTAATATTTACAACTGTTAGATCTTCTTGATGAATAGACCCATTAATAATGATGCAGTATCCTTCTGTATCACTGACTACTAACTTTAGCTTAAAATCTAATTTATCTGATATGAGAATTACTACCCCAGCTTTCTTTTGAGGCCTGTTGGCATGTAAGATGGTTCTCCATCCCTTCACTTTCAGTCTGGATGTATCTTTAGGTTCCAAATGTGTCTCTTGTAGACAGCATATGGATGGGTCCTGTAGTTTTATCCATTCTGCAGCCCTGTGCCATTTTTGGGGAGCATTGAGATCGTTTATGATGAGAGTGATTATTGAAAGATAAGTTTTTATTGACATCATGTTACCTGTGAAGTCCTTTTTTCTATAGATTGTCTCTATAAATTTCTGTTCTATGTCACTCTTGTTTTTTTTTTTTTTCTTTTATAGAATCCCCCTCAATATTTCTTGTAGTGCCACCTACTCTTTTAAACCTTGTCAGTCTTAGAAGTTATCTCTCCAACCATTTTGAATGTCAGCCTTGCTGGATAGAGTATTCTTGGTTGCATGTTCTTCTTATTTAGTATACTGAATATGTCTTGCCAGCCCTTTCTGGCTTGCCAGGTTTCTGTGGACAGGTCTGACATTATTCTGATGGTCTTTCCTCTGTACGTAAGGCATATCTTTCCCCTAGCTGCCCTTAAGACCTTCTGTCTGAAATTTTGATTCATGAATTTCACAATTAAGTATCTGAAAAGCTTCTTCACAGCAAAGGAAACAGTCAACAAAGCAAAGTGGCAACTCACGGAATGGGAGAAGATATTCACAAATGACACTACAGACAAAGGGCTGATATCCAAGATCTATAAAGAACTCCTCAACTGAACACTCAAAAAACAGATAATCATGTCAAAAAATGGGCAGAAGGCATGAACAGACATTTCTCCAAAGAAGACATACAAATGTCTAACAGACAAATGAAAAAATGTTTATTATCATTAGCCATCAGGGAGATTCAGAACAAAACCACATTGAGACACC
The DNA here is from genome assembly GCA_003697995.1 of Taxidea taxus jeffersonii. NCBI lineage: Eukaryota > Metazoa > Chordata > Mammalia > Carnivora > Mustelidae > Taxidea > Taxidea taxus. The sequence goes on from ML109559.1 coordinate 38,640, forward strand.
ACCTTATACCAGTTAGAATGGCCAAAATTAACAAGACAAGAAACAACAAGTGTTGGAGAGGATGAGAAGAGAGAGAACTCTCTTACACTGTTGGTGGGAATGCAAATTGGTGTAGCTACCTTGGAAAACAGTGTGGAGATTCCTCAAAAAATTAAAAATACAACTACCCTATGACCCTGCTATTGCACTACTGGGTATTTACCCCAAAGATACAAATGCAGTGAAAAGAAGGGCCAGATGTACCCCAATGTTCATAGCAGCAATGGCCATGGTCGCCAAACTGTGGAAAGAGCCAAGATGCCCTTTAACAGATGAATAGATAAAAAAGATATAGTCCATATATACAATGGAATATTATGCCTCCATCAGAAAGGATGAATACCCAACTTTTGTATCAACATGGATGGAACTGGAAGAGATTATGCTGAGTGAAATAAGTCAAGCAGAGAGAGTCAATTATCATGTGGTTTTGCTGGTTTGTGGAACATAAAGAATAACAGGGAGGACATGGGGAGATGGAGAGGAGAAGTGAGTTGGGGGAAATTGGAGGGGGAGACAAACCATGAGAGACTGTGGACTCTGAGAAACAAACTGAGTATTTTGAAGGGGAGGGGGGTGGGAAGTTGAGAGAGCTTGGTGGTGGGTATTATGAATGGCATGTATTGCATGGAACACTGGGTGTGGTGTATAAACAATGAATCTTGGAACACTGAAAAAAAATTAAATTAAATTAAATAAATAGAATTCTTAGAAAAGTAAAAAATAAAGAAAATACATAGGACAAAATATAAATAGGATGAAAATAATGAAATTATTAAATATTTTAATCAAAAATAATAAATATACAAATACAAGATGTAACTCATACAATGTTTAGAGCAAAATTTATAGGCTTATAATTATATCTTAGAAAAGATTAAAGGCTGAAAAAATCAATGATTTAATTTTTCAGCTTAAGAAGCTCAGAAAATAAAACAAATAGAAAATCCCATTTAAGGTAAATTTTACAAATATTGGGACAGAAAATGGGATATTACTACAGATCTTACTTTGGACATTGAGAAGAATAAAAAAGGGTATTATGAATAATTTGTGCCATTACACTTGTTATTTGGACAAAATGGGCAAATTCCTAGAAAATGCAACCTTCCAAAACTAACCAAGGAAGATATAAAAAGTCCTGGGTTTGGTATCTATTAAAGAAATGTAGTCAATTATTTTAAAAACTTTCCCACAAAAAAGGAAAAAAGTGAACTTACAATAAGCACTCAGTGTTGTATGGAAGTGTTGAATCACTATACTATACACTTGGAATTAATATTACACTGGATGTTAACTATACTGGAATTTAAAGAAAAAATTTAAAAAAAGGAAAAAGATGGTGTTGATTTAGTTGTGGGAAAGCAAAATTTTAAGTGAGCATACTAGTTTTTATAAATGCACATAGAAACAAAAAATAAATTTTACTTCAATTTCACAGATGAAAGAATGTAACAATTATATTATTGAATAAATAGGTGACTACAGAATTATATTATAGTGTTCTTTGCCATTCTTCCAAAGTTTTAGTTTTCAAGGAAGGTATATAGATCTCTCTAAAAAAACTATTTTGCTTTCCATTGTTTTTAATGATCTCCCTGATGATTTAGGTGTTCCTTGATGATCTCCCTGAGGATTTTAACGATGCTTTACATGAGTATAACATGGACGTTACAAAAGACTTTGCCTCCTTCCTACTAAATGTTTCCAAATTGGCTGATATGAAACAGGAATATCAACTCCCATTGTCAAAAATATGTAAGTATATCTTAGCTCCACTGTGGAACAATTTAAAGAAAAAATAAAAGAATGTTTTTTTTTCCAGAGGAAGAGAAGAGCCTGGGAAGGATCAGTATGCCTTAAAAAAATCTGCTTTCCAAAGAAGGAAACTCTTGATTTTTAGAAGTCAAAAGGGCAATGGAGAATAAAAATAAAGTCATTTACAAACCAGCTTGATTAAAGATTGCTTTTGGGGCAAGCCTGGTAAATGCAGTAAGGACATTTATGAAATGAAGAGAAATGAGAGACCATTCTAGCACTCATTTTCTTGAGGAAATATATATAGACTTGGAAGATTACCTGGACCCAAACTCTGGTTCTGCTATTCTTAGAAGGGAGATGTTGGGCAAGATTCCATATTATTTCAATAATCCATATTCATGCCTCAATTTTCTCAAAAGTTATGTAAAAAAGAGAATAGCATTACAAACCTAGTTTGGGTGAGCTTTAAATAATTCAGTTCATATATGTGAATATCTTAAAACAGTACCTAGCACGCAGTAAACACATTAATCTTTGATCTTATTTTTCATAAGCCATTGGATAGAAATTGAGGGGAAAATAAACAGGAAAAGCTGACTGGGATAAAAGGAAAGCGTTGAGTCATGAGTAGCAATTTCCTAATTTTATTATACCCAAACATCTTCAATTAGGAAAAGGAAGCAGAACCTATTACTTCCTGGGCCTCTTAAAGAGGGAAGCAGCATGAACAAAAGCAAACAGTAGCAGTGGATCATTGTGAGAATCTCAAAAGAGGCAAAATAGGAGTGCCTTCATTACAAATTAGAGTCACCTTTGAATGCACAATCTGGTGCTTTTTGAGAGCAGGAATAGAGGGGATGCCTGGGTGCCTCAGTTGGTTAAGCATCTGCCTTTCGCTTACTTAGGTCATGATCCCAGAGTTCAGGGATGGAGTCCCATGTTGGGCTCCCTGCTTAGTGTGGAGCCTGCTTCTCTCCTGCCCCTCCTCCTGCTTGTGCGTGCTCTCTCTCTCTCAAATACATAAATAAAATCTTTAAAAAAAAGAATAGGAATGGAAAAAATATTTCTTCTCATATGCCATTTCCAAACCCATTGACAGTGGTCTCTTGGGATACCCTCTCCGGAATGATTGTGAGGCCAGATCGAAGTTCAGTGGGAAAAAGCATCAAGGTAATAACAATTATTCTTTGTTAAAAGAGAATGAAATTTTTTTGTAAAGATTTTATTTATTTATTTGACAGACAGAGATCACAAGTAGGCAGAGAGGCAGAGAGAGAGAGAGGAGGAAGCAGGCTGTCCGCAGAGCAGAGAACCCGATGGCGGGGCTCGATCCCACAACCCTGGGATCATGACCCAAGCCGAAGGCAGCGGCTTTAGCCCACTGAGCCACCCAGGTGCCCCAAGAGAATGAAATTTAAAGGAAGTCTTTTATTACCTGTTGATCAAGGAACTAAAACACAATACCAAATTTCATAATATTGATAACATTAACAGCTAACATTTATTGAATGTATGCTGTGCTAAGATGTGCAACTCACTTTAAAAATAAATACTTTATTTTTCAGAGAGAGAGAGAGCACAAGCAGGGAAGCCAGAGGCAGAGGGAGAAGCAGGTTCCCCACTAGTCCAGGAGTCCAATGTGGGACTTGATCCCAGGTCCCCAGGATCATGACCTGAGCCAAAGGCAGAGGCTTAACTGACTGAGCCACCCAGGTGCCCCATGCTACTCATGCTATGTGATATACTCATCCAGTCTGATATAGGTCCTAGAAAGTTGAATGACTCCATTGTAGCATGGTCTAGAGTATGTGCATAAAGCGTAACAATTTGGCCGATTTTTTAGAAAGCTAATCTATCCCAATTTATTGTGGCCAGATTTCACAGGAAAAGAATGTGAGGACTCTGAACTTGTGTCTCACTTGATGAACTGCAAAGAAGGAAGAGTAGCTATTTCTCCATTTGTTTGTCTCTCTGGAAACTCTGATGGTGATTTGCTTCAACCAAATACTCCAAATCATGTAAGTGGAAATGGGGTTTATATATAAAAGATCTTTAAGAAAGAATTGAATGCATACTTCTAGGCTATTTAGAAAGAGTTCAAATTTCCCAAATTGAAAAAAAAATCCAGGTGTATGAACAGAAATATCCAGGAAATGGTACTCTTGAGGCCAATAGGATTTCAGTTTTTCAGTGTGGACATGAGGGACCCTGCTCCATTATACAGAATTCCCAAGTATCACCACTTTTCTTCTGTCTTTGTAGGTTGATGCAAGTTTGCTGTGAAAAGAGCACATAAAACTATCTTGAGGTCTTCCTGGTATTGCTATAGATGTTGTAAATATATTCTGGGTAACTGATGTCCAAAATGGTGTACAAAGAACTAGACACATTGGGAATATATTGGATAATTCACTGAATGTTGGAATTAACTTACAGAAATTTAATTTATATTTTAACACAAAGTTTGAGAAAGCAAATAATTTTTTTATATTTGATGTTATGGTTTGACACTAGGGTTTCAACTCTATTCTAGCCCAAAATCAGACAGTCCTCTATTATATAAAATAGTCCAGTATGACTTAAAAGAATTTTGAAAAACTAAATAGACTCTTGTGTATTTTAAATGGACATATACATTTTTATCACAAATTCTAATAATTTCTGATGATATAATTTCCAGCTTCAGATAAAGTTTGATATGTTAAAATAAAGCCATCATATAATTTTTAATGTATAAAATGGAATCTGAATACTGAGGCATTTGAATACTCATAATTATGAAGTTAAAAACAGTCAAAAATAAAAATTCTAATTATTTAAAATTTGGTACAGTTCTTTTCTCTTGTATTTAGATTATACATTCCGCCACATAATTTTACCTTAATGTAATATATTTTTAAACTAAACTATTAAGCTACCCTATCTATCACATTTCTTAGATTAAATAGTATGCAATTTCAATTTAAATAGAACACAATTTCAATAGTATACAACAGGCTATTTCCTGTTAATTACAGAAACTTAAATATAATACAAATTTTGAGAAGTAGTTACCAAAAATAAAATTAGCAGTATATTAGAAATGTATTAATGGGATAGATGAAACTATTTCTTTTTAAATTAGTACAATAACTAAGAATGAATATTTACTTATTTTTAGAATGAGACAGTTCCAGCCTTGTATTTTAATTTGAATGTTGAGAAGGCTTATTCAAACAGAGAAATAGCTCAGAATGGGACAACTTTTATAACAGTGATACACAATTCTTCTAATTCTTTCTGAGCTGTTTGCCCCAAATCACCTACCAGTCTATTATCACCAACATATTTTTAATGATCTCTTAATTAACAACCTAATTAGATCCACTGTAATTTTGTTGAATTCAAGTAATTGGAAACAACCTAATTTAAAAGAAAAAGAGTTATTTTTTTTGCTCAGTCTTTAAGTCACCCATTTTCTTAATAGGAAAGCAATATGGCTCTTTGTTGCTATCTGTACATTTTTAAACCCCAAGTAAGTTTGAGGAAGCTTTTTGTTTTATAAGATAAGAAAAAAGCATTCATGAAAAAAGAGATGAGAAAGGACTTTTTAAAAAAATTGATAATGTACATGTTTAAAAATTACTTAGAGACCACAACTCCAGGTCTTTACCCTCATGTGAGTTGTATCTTAACAGAATGTGCAGAATGTGGAATTCTGGCATAGAAATAATAGAGGACTGAAATTAGCTTATAAGGTCAATAATTTTATGAAGCTTTTTTCCTGTATTTTATTTCTATAATTATAATTAATTACTTATATAAGAAGTTTGTAGCTAATCACATTGAAAACAAGACATTAATTATTAATTATAATTTCCTTTTTTTTTTTCTATTTTACAACTAATTCAACTTATAGTTAGTAGGTACCATTAACTTTTGTTTCCCTTCCATGTGCAAATTTTTCCATGGGGTTTTTGAAGGACACTAATACAGTTATAATATGATATAGTGTCTCTGTCTTATTGCCACATAGTCACCATCAACTAGAAGAGATCTTTAAGACACAAAGCAGGAACTAATACAGACTTTTCATTGTTCCTGCTGGTGCGTTAGAAGAAGCTGGTTCTATATCATTTATTTTGAAGCATCCTGCACTGATGAGTATTTCTAGAGTATGCCTTGATGGCGACATGTCCTTTGCCTTACTCAACTCACTTTATGCAATTTTACTTTACTAATGTAAGTTATAACCTCTCAAATCTTATTTTGCTTTTATTGTTTGATACATTTTAATGTAATGCTACATAGGTATTCATGTAATCTTTAAATAACTTATAGATAAGCTGTAAAGCATTAAACTAAAATGAAAACCCATGGACTCAGGACCCATGTACTCCTCCTTATTTTATTCCCTTGTCTCTTCTCTTTTCCTAGGATATAAATTATCCTGAATTTTGCGTTTTTAATTCTCCTTTAAAAAACATAATATTCCAAAGTTCCCTTCTATATTTGCTGCTTTTGATTTTTATAGAAAGTAAAAGAATACTTACTCTAGTCTCCTGGATATTGTTTTTTTTTGCTTTTGTTTTGTTTTGCTCTTTGAACTCAACTCAACACTCTGCTTCCAAGATTCATTCATGTTGTCAGATGAAGCTCTATTTTATTTTTCCTGCTTCATAATATTTCAGTGTGGATATAAAACAAGCCATTGATCTAGTTTCCTCTTAAAAACAGTTTGTGTTTGTTTTTAGTCTTTACTGTTACAAAAAGGGCTGCTACAAATATCTAGTGCCCATGTACAATAGTTTCCCTGGAATGTAAATATTATGGATTTTTGAGGTCAAAACAGGTTTCTGGATCATAATGGAATAAGAATATTCCAAGAACTTATAGTGATGAAAGAACTTTCCTCGCTACCACCAAATCATATGAGAAAGTAGTTGTACCAATTAGTGTGTTAGAGTAGTTCCTATTGACCCTGTACAGTTTTCATAAAATGACCAGACATCAAAGGCTATTGACTTGTTAACTTGCTATTCTTACTTTTCCTCTCTTTCCTTGTATATCTCTCTCCCCTTCCTTTTTATTCTGGTGATTGGGTTCTTGAAGTTGTTAGAGTTGAATTCTTCTCTTGAGACACAGAAGGCACCAGATCTCAGATATTCTGTTTACAAGGTATCTTTATACAAATTAGGATAATGAAAAAAAATTAAAATTAGCTTTTCTTTCCTAGTGACTTTTTTTTATTTAAGCTTTATTTAAACATATAATGTAACCCCACCACCCTCTCCCAACCCCTCTTCCCCCCACCCCCCTCAGTTTGTTTTATGACATTAAGAGTCTCTTTTGGTTTGTCTCCCTCCCGATCCCATCTTGTTTCATATTTACTTTTCCTACCACCTTAACTCCCACCCCCATTGCATCTCCACTTCCTCATATCAGGGAGATCATGTGATAGTTGTCTTTCTCCAGTTAACTTATTTCGCTAAGCATAATACGCTCTAGTTCCATCAATGTTGTCGCAAATGGTAAGATCTCATTTCTTTTGATGGCTGCATAGTATTCCATTGTATATATATACCACCTCTTCTTTATCCATTCATCTGTTGATGGACATCTAGGTTCTTTCCATAACTTGGCTATTGTGGACATTGCTGCTATAAACATTCGGGTACACGTGCCCCTTTGGATCACTACGTTTGTATCTTTAGGGTAAATACCCAGTAGTGCAATTGCTGGGTCATAAGGTAGCTCTATTTTCAATTTTTTGAGGAACCTCCATGCTGTTTTCCAGAGTGGTTGCACCAGCTTGCATTCCCACCAACAGTGTAGGAGGGTTCCCCTTTCTCCACATCCTCGCCAGCATCTGTCATTTCCCAACTTGTTCATTTTAGCCATTCTGACTGGTGTGAAGTGGTATCTCATTGTGGTTTTGATTTGTATTTCCCTGATGCCCAGTGATGTGGAGCACTTTTTCATGTGTCTGTTGGCCATCTGGATGTCTTCTTTGCAGAAATGTCTGTTCATGTCCTCTGCCCATTTCTTGATTGGATTATTTGTTCTTTGGGTGTTGAGTTTGCTAAGCTCTTTGTAGATTTTGGATACTAGCCCTTTATCTGATATGTCATTTGCAAATATCTTCTCCCACTCTGTTAGTTGTCTTTTGGTTTTGTTGACTGTTTCCTTTGCTGTGCAAAAGCTTTTGATCTTGATGAAGTCCCAATAGTTCATTTTTTCCCTTGCTTCCTTTGCCTTTGGCATTGTTCCTAGGAAGAAGTTGCTGCGGCTGAGGTCGAAGAGGTTGCTGCCTGTGTTCTCCTCAAGGATTTTGATGGATTCCTTTCTCACGTTGAGGTCCTTCATCCATTTTGAGTCTATTTTCGTGTGTGGTGTAAGGAAATGGTCCAATTTCATTTTTCTGCATGTGGCTGTCCAATTTTCCCAACACCATTTGTTGAAGAGGCTGTCTTTTTTCCATTGGATGTTCTTTCCTGCTTTGTCGAAGATTAGTTGACCATAGAGTTGAGGGTCTATTTCTGGGCTCTCTATTCTGTTCCATTGATCTATGTGTCTGTTTTTGTGCCAGTACCATGCTGTCTTGATGATGACAGCTTTGTAGTAGAGCTTAAAGTCTGGAATTGTGATGCCACCAACTTTGGCTTTCTTTTTCAACATTCCTTTGGCTATTCGAGGTCTTTTCTGGTTCCATATAAATTTTAGGATTATTTGTTCCATTTCTTTGAAAAAATTGGATGGGATTTTGATAGGCATTGCATTAAATGTGTAGATAGCTTTAGGTAGCATAGACATTTTCACAATATTTATTCTTCCAATCCATGAGCATGGAACATTTTTCCATTTCTTTGTGTCTTCCTCAATTTCTTTCATGAGTACTTTATAGTTCTCTGAGTATAGATTCTTTGCCTCTTTCGTTAGGTTTATTCCTAGGTATTTTATGGTTTTGGGTGTAATTGTAAATGGGATTGACTCCTTAATTTCTCTTTCTTCTGTCTAGTTGTTGGTGTAAAGAAATGCAACTGATTTCTGTGCATTGATTTTATATCCTGACACTTTACTGAATTCCTGTATACAAGCTCTAGCAGTTTTGGAGTGGAGCCTTTTGGGTTTTTCACATATAGTATCATATCATCTGCAAAGAGCGATAGTTTGACTTCTTCTTTGTTGATTTGGATGCCTTTAATTTCTTTTTGTTGTCTGATTGCTGAGGCTAGGACTTCTAGTACTATGTTGAATAGCAGTGGTGATAGCGGACATCCCTGCCGTGTTCCTGACCTTAAAGGAAAAGCTCTCAGTTTTTCTCCATTGAGAATGATACTTGCCGTGGGTTTTTCATAGATGGCTTTGATAATATTGAGGTATGTGCCTTCTATCCCTACACTTTGAAGAGTTTTGATTAGGAAGGGGTGTTGCACTTTGTCAAATGCTTTTTCAGCATCTATTGAGAGTATCATATGGTTCTTGTTCTTTCTTTTGTTAATGTACTGTATCACATTGATTGATTTGCGGATGTTGAACCAACCCTGCTGCCCTGGAATAAATCCCACTTGGTCGTGGTGAATAATCCTTTTAATGGACTGTTGGATCCTATTGGCTAGTATTTTGGTGAGAATTTTAGCATCTGTGTTCATCAAGGATATTGGTCTGTAATTCTCTTTTTTGATGGGATCCTTGTCTGGTTTGGGGATCAAGGTGATGCTGGCCTCATAAAATGAGTTTGGAAGTTTTCCTTCCATTTCTATTTTTTGGAACAGTTTCAGGAGAATAGGAATTAATTCTTCTTTAAATGTTTGGTAGAATTCCCCTGGGAAGCCATCTGGCCCTGGGCTTTTGTTTGTTTGGAGATTTTGGATGACTGTTTCAATCTCCTTACTGGTTATGGGCCTATTCAGGTTTTCTATTTCTTCCTGGTTCAGTTTTGGCAGTTTATATGTCTCTAGGAAAGCATCCATTTCTTCCAGATTGTCGAATTTGTTGGCATAGAGTTGGTCATAATATGTTCTTATGATTGTTTGTATTTCTTTGGTGTTGGTTGTGATCTCTCCTCTTTCATTCATGATTTTATTTATTTGGGTCCTTTCTCTTTTCTTTTGGATAAGTCTGGCCAGGGGTTTATCAATCTTATTAATTCTTTCAAAGAACCAGCTCCTAGTTTCATTGATTTGTTCTATTGACTTTTTGGTTTCTATTTCATTGATTTCTGCTTTGATCTTTATTATTTCTCTTCTCCTGCTGGGTTTAGGCTTTCTTTGTTGTTCTCTCTCGAGTTCCTTAAGGTGTAGGGTTAGGTTGTGTATTTGAGACCTTTCCTGTTTCTTGAGATAGGTTTGTATCGCTATATATTTTCCTCTCAGGACTGCCTTTGTTGTGTCCTACAGATTTTGGATCGTTGTATTTTCATTATCATTTGTTTCCATGATTTTTTTCAATTCTTCTTTAATTTCCTGGTTGACCCATTCATGTTTTAGAAGGATGCTGTTGAGTTTCCATGTATTTGTGTTCTTTCCAAATTTCCTCTTGTGATTGAGTTCTAGCTTCAGAGCATTGTGGTCTGAAAATATGCAGGGAATGATCCCAATCTTTTGATACCAGTTGAGACCTGATTTATGACCCAGGATGTGATCTATTCTGGAGAATGTTCCATGGGCACTAGAGAAGAACATGTATTCTGTTGCTTTGGGGTAGAATGTTCTGAATATATCTGTGATGTCCATCTCGTCCAGTGTGTCATTTAAGACCTTGATTTCCTTGTTGATCTTTTGCTTGGATGATCTGTCCATTTCAGTGAGGGGTGTGTTAAACTCTCCAACTATTATTGTATTCTTGTCAATGTGTTTCTTTGATTTTGTTATTAATTGGTTTATATAGTTGGCTGCTCCCATGTTAGGGGCATAGATATTTAAAATTGTTAGATCTTCTTGTTGGACAGACCCTTTGAGTATGATGAAGTGTCCTTCCTCATCTCTTATTATAGTCTTTGGCTTAAAATCTAATTGATCTGATATAAGGATTGCCACCCCAGCTTTCTTCTGATGTCCATTAGCATGGTAAATTGTTTTCCACCCCCTCACTTTCAATCTGGAGGTGTCTTCAGGTCTAA